>JACEEZ010018464.1:2500-16538 GCA_016584305.1 Chionoecetes opilio | reverse complement strand
AAAAAGAAAAAAAGATTAATAACCCAGTTGTCAAAAACTTTAAAGCTTCCCCTTTAGGGGCGTCAAGAGCTGGACACGGTGATTGGCTAGAGCCATCCCCCATGACACATACTATTTCAGAGAACGGCAATATGCGGCCTGGACCTGTGCCCTGAACCTGTTTTGGGTTTTTTCAGGCGAACGGAGGTGTCGCGGGCCCAGCCCTGGAAGGCCGCCGCCACCGTCCAGGCAGCCCACAGACAGCGGGGGGATGGTGGTGGTGCCTGCAGGGGATGCCAGCCTCCTGCAGCAGCGGCCTCCTCCATCAGGGACAGAGTAGATGCCTGATGTCACCGCCCTTGAAGGTTTGAGTGAGGCGTCCCCCAAGTGTTCCCCTTGTAGCAGCGAGGCCCGTGGAGAGAGATATTGATATTTTATTAACCTCTAATTAAAATTTATCACTAGATGTTTTTACAAGGAAATGGTCCGATGAGTCAAGACTTATACGACCTCAAGCCAGAAGAAAACTTATCCCCTTTGGGAGAAATCGTAGAACATCTTCACTGAAAATATGAATGGTTATTGTTATTGATAACATGCATTACCATATATGTGACCACATACAATACTCACATTCGGTTTCTATCCTCTCTCTGTACCTTCATCTTTAAGTTTCCCTTCAAACCTTTCTTTTGCAGCTACTGTAAAAGGACATTGTTCTTCTCCTAAATCTATCAATAGTGGTGTTCCCCCAGGGTTTTTGTCCTATCACCCACTCTCTTTCTATTATTCATTAATGACTTCTAAGTCTAACTAAAACCCCTATCCACTCCTACACTGATGATTCTACCCTGCATTTTCAACGTCGTTTATTAGACGCCCCCAACTCAACAGGAACTAAGTTATTCACGGAGAGATGCCACCGAGCGCCTAACTTCTGATTCTTTCTATAATTTCTGATTGGGGCAAAGCAAACCTTGTTTTGTTCAATGCCTCAAAAACCCAATTTCTTCAAACCCATCTACTCGACAAAAACCTACCAGATCACTATCCTTCTTCTTCCATGACACTCAACTGTCTCCTTCTTCTACAATGAACCTGCTAGGACTATCCTTTACTAAAAAATTCTGAACTGGAAATCTCACATCCTTCATTTCTTGCTAAAACAGCTTTCTACGAATTAGGTTTCTGTGGCGTCCTTCTCCTTTTTTTTTTCCTCCCTCCCAATTTGCTTGCCTCTCTAACAGGGCCTTATTCCGCCCATGATAGAGCAGTCACTCACATTTTTGGGGAGATCCACTCTACGTTCTCCTAAACAAGGGTTTTGAGGTCAAAAGCTTTTTCGTTCTCATCCTCCTCTCCTCCCGAACTAACTGGTCCTTCAATCTTTTTTAAATCACCGCCGCAAAGTTTTGCTTCTCTTGCATTCTCTTTCTACCGTTTATTTTTTCATGCTCAACTTGCCTTCTGAATCCTTGCTAACTGCATGCCTCCCCCCGAAAAACCCCGGCACTTCGCTGCACAAGACTTTTCTACTCATTCCTCATCCCTATCTGTCCATCTTACTAATGCAGGAGTTATCAGTATCTTTACTCCTTCATCCTTTCACATGGTAAACTCTAGAACTCTCTTCTGTTTTCTATTTTTTACACTTTCCCTATGACTTTTAAATCTTTCCAAGAGAGAGTTAACAAGACACCTCCCGAACAAAATTGCTCACCCCTCTTTTTTTATTTTTATTTTCCTACTGTCTCTTTATAGGCAAACTGGCAACTAGCGGGCTTTTTGGTGTTACCCATTTTTGTTGTGTCCTTGGCCAGTCCTTTGTGGCAATGTAAAAGAAAAAGAAAAAGAATAAAAAAAAAAATTATATCTCGCACTGAATACTCTCTTCTTCCTCATATATATTTACCCAATATAGTCGTCCTCTCGCCAAGGAAGCCGCCGAAGAGAATTGAAAATGTGCCTGGGCGGATAGTTTGGGCCACAATTCCTGCAAGTAGGTAAAGGTTGAGGTTGTGGCCAATACGTAAAGGTGACCCAGAGTTACAATAGTGTTTTCCATAGTGGCGTTGTCTGCTAGTTCGTCAGGAGTGTTTTTTGCAAGCTCGGGGAATTTTGCTATTTTGATTGCGGATTATTTAAAACGGCTGACTGGATGCAAAAAGTGACACCATATTGTTTTGATATACTCGATAATGGCTATATTTTTTTACTGCATTAAATTCAGGATAATGAATGGTCCCCCCCTGATTAAATAAATTGACCGATTTAACTTTGAACTTTCTCTCACCCTTCATGTCTTCCCTCACGCCTGACTAATACCCTTCCCTCACACGCCTTCCATACCTTCCCTCACACCTCTACTCATCGGGCCCTTTTACCTTACAACTTGGTTTGGAAAATAATCTCAGTAATTGTGATATGTTATATAAAGAAGGCTAATAAATATCAAAAATAATCAATATCAAATATCCTCCCTAAACTTAACCATAAACTTATTATCAAATTAGGCCCGTCCACTCCCTTTGACGTTTTTTTGGCTCAGTTCTTGCGGCTGGAACGTGGCAGCCGAGCCCCGTTCAGCCAATAACCTTTTTCATTTACGCTAATTACTCCTTAAGGGCTTGTTTCTAACTAACGCAAACAGTTTTGTGTTTCACAGACCCCCATTGATTTTGACAGCACTCACTTGCATGTCAAATTTCAGCTCAAATCCGACCTATTTTAGGAGTAGTTATTCACTTTTTGGGCTTAAACTTGGTTCCCACTCCCCTTACGTGCGATGGGTCTTAATGTAAAGTTTAGCAGCTCGCCTTCGCTCGCTGCACAATTTTTTAAACTTAAATCCTTTAAACTTTCATCCCTCATTTCCTTCACCCCTTTCATAAGTTTTTGACAAAATTATTAACATTTACCACAACATACAGATTTTTCAACAATATTATACATCCTGCGAAATCCATAATAAAAGTAAAAATCATAATACAAATACAATCAAGATTACATAATAACATAATGGCAAACATTCATTTGAACAAACAATGGCGCTTTTCCTTTGCTGTCCCTCTTGGCTAACAAATCATGAAGCACAACAATCCAAATCAAAGATCCTGTAAATTGATACTCCAGTACTGAATCCCTACCAAGTCCACAATCGTATTTGGTGTCTTGGTTGCTCGTAGACATTTTTTTTTTATCAGCTTGAGTTTTGCTGAATGAGCGTCCCTGCAGAGGCGAACAGTGACAGGTATTTTTGTAGCAGAATGCGCCAGGCCTTGACAAATACATTTGGGAAGAGCCCTTCTAGTCTGCACCTCTCTCAAAACATTAAAAAGCTGCAAATAGGACTTAATGTTTTTCTGCCCAAAATTTTTGAGCGATTGACTGTTTTTTGGTTGTAAGGGTGCTTCCATTTCCACCACGATTTCCATTACTAATGTCGTCAGGATACTTTTATCTTCCGGGGACTTTTGATTTAATGAGCTCCTCTGCTTATATTGTTAGGTACTTCCAGAGGAAACTGAAATTTTTCAGAAATATTCTTGGCAGCTTTAATGTAACATCCAGCAGCCACTTAATTATATTATTCATAATAATATAATAACGCAGAACTTTCTGACAAAAAAATTCCTTCAGGTGGACTACCATCTGCTAGGGAGGGATAGGGAAAACCTCCGTAGTGTAGTGTTAGCACGTTCGGCTTACAACCGAGAAGTCCCGGGTTCGATCCCCGGGCGCTCTCGAAGATAATGGGTGGGTCCTTTCTTAATTCCTAGCCCCTGTCCCCCCCAGCAGTGAATGGTTCCCGGGTGCCAGCTGGGGGTTTGTAACCCCCCCCCCCCCCGGGGTGGTGGCTTCGGGCCAACACTAATATGGGGCTACGCGTAGATCACTATGCTTCTGAGGCATTATCCCTCTAAACAAAACAAAACAAACCAGAAAACCAAGCTTTCATTTTGTTTTCTGATCAAATCTGAACTTGCCTGTGCCATCACCATCATCATGAAATCTTCTTTTTTGCGTTTTAGGTTCCCAGCCTGCTTTACCACAACGATACAGTTTTTTCACCTTGATGTCCAGGTTTTGAAGCAACTAGCTTTGGCTTCACTTTCCAACCCATAGCTTTTCGCTCTTTCGGAGATCCTGTCCGTTTCTACAAGGCAAGCCCTCTTATGTTTGATGGATCCTATGGGCCAATCAAAGCCTCATGGTCCCCCCAAAAAAACCCAATGGGCCCCCCCCCCCAGAACCCTCATGGGCCCCAGGGCAAATGCCCTTGCAGAACCCCCCTCTCTCCGGTGGGCCTGCGGTCACTTACCCGTAAGTGTCACATTAAAATACCACCAATGTTACTCCTCCTGGTCAAAATTTTTTTTTTTCCTTCAAATTACCCAAAATGACCCGAGAAAGTATAAAAAATTGTTTTAAAGGTCCCAAATACCCACTTGCTTTAAAAGGTCCCGAGGGGACATGCCTCGCTAAGTGGTGGTGCCAGATGTCACTCACTGCAGCGTGGTTTGCAGTACTTGCCTGTCGCTGTGGGTAAGCCGCATTTTACACTGATCACATCCGTTTTTCTATATTTTTTACTATAAATTTCAATGGCAAAAAATACTATCACACTAAATCCAAGTTAACCAAAAGCCACACATGGTTTTGTTTTTTATTTACACTTGGGCAACCGTCGCTCCCACCAGACTCGTGCAAGTCGGAGCGATTTATTTTCAACAGCATTTACCACATTTTTGGTAACACCACTCACTTCTCTGCGGTATCTATATCTTGAGCATGCCTTATTCATAAAACAAAAATCCCTTTGTTTTTTTTCGTGTATAAGCACTCCATTAGCAAAAATAGGTAACACTAATAATATGGAATATTTTGATGTGTCCATTTTTTCCCCTTACGCTTAAGGTAGTTCAAGCGCCTTACCTTCCCACACTATATAAACAAACATTACCCTGGGCGTTCTCAGTCTGGGTGCCAGGGTGTTCCCCTCTGTGCTCGTGAAGTTTACTGAGTTCTTCAGTAATACTGTACTGACTGGACGTCGGGCTTACTGCACTCACTGATGGAACGGTGGGGGGGTTGGGAATACTGTGGTAGGCGTCCCATCTGTCGAGTGACCGAAACTGTAGGACAAGCAGCTGGACACTCTCGGACTAATTACTAACGTGAGCATTTTTCAATCTTATATGTGGACGGAATTCAAGATCGTACTTGACGTTGTTTGCCACAGATAAGCCCCCTCTGTGATTGACGTTACTAGTACGACCCGTTGACCACTTTACGGGTTTTAAGCTCCACCCCCCGATGGTGCGTCCCAAAGGCTTTGGACAACGGTGATTGGGCTTTTAGAGCCCATCCCCCATGCCACATACCTAATTCCCGAGAACAGCAATATGACGGCCCCTGGGACTGTGCCCTGAAACCTGTTTTTGGTGTTTTTTCCGGCGAACGGAGGTGTCCCCCGCATGCCAGCCCTGGAAACCGCCGCCACCGTCCAGAGCCAGCCAGCAGACCAGCGGGGGTGTTGTGGTGGGTGCTGCAGGGGATTCACAGCCTCCTGCTGCCAGCGGCTCCTCCATCAGGGGACAGAGTATAATGCCCTGAAGTCCCCACCGCCCTTGAAGGTTGAGTAGGCGTTTGCCCCAAGTGTGTTTTCCCTGTAGCAGTCCCAGCCTCGTAAAAGAGAGATATTATAATTGATATTTTGATTAACCTCTATATACAATTATCAACCAGAATGCTTTTACAAAGAATGCATAGATTGGTCCGATGAGTCCAAGACTTATACGGACCTCAAGCCAGAAAGAAAACTGTAACAACATTTTGAGAAGTCGTAGAACCATCCATCAACTGTTTATAATGACTGCATTTTTTGTTATTGTAACAGGCTTAACCCCCTCTAACATACAATATTTGATGTGGTTACCACACATCATTACTCCACATACTTATTCATGCACTTGTCCTTCCTCATATATATTTACACTGTATAGATACGGTTTTGTGGACCCACTAATATACATCAACATCCATACAAATCCCTACTTTGAGAAAGAGAGAGAGAGAGAACAACCCACCACCACAACAATCCGGCATAAATTTTTTAATTATATTCCCATGACCGTCTTCACCTCCCCCCGGCGCCTCTCTCCCTGCAGGTGCAGGACCCTCCGCCGCCTGACGACCCGCCAGGGACCTGTGCGAGAGGGCTGTGTTTGCCGTCCCAAATGGGAAGGGGGTGAGTCCGCAAGGCTAGCATCAGCCTTGAGGACGACCCGCCTGTACCTCCATTGCCCTTGCGGGACCCACCCCTGCCCTGCGGCCGCCGTCCACCACTGCGGGTGGGTCTGTCCACTTTTGTGTCGCTGCCCCTTGTTCCACCTTACATCATGATCATATGGGTGGAGGGCGGCCCTTTGGTGGGCGGGGAAGGCGGGCTCGGAGCAGGCCAGGTTTTTTTTTTTTTTTTTTTTTTTTTTTTTTTTTTACATGACAAATGACTGGCCAAGGCACAGCAAAAAGAGGGTACCACACAGCCCGCTTAGTTGCCAGTCCCTATAACAAGAAGACAGTAAAGAGAATAAAAAAATGGGGTAGGCCAATTTTATTTTGGGAGATGTCCTGTCACTCTTTCTCTTGAAAAGATTTTAATCGTACAGCTGAAAATAGGAACAGAAGAGAGTTCCAGAGTTTTTTACTATAAAGGGATGAAAGAGTAAAGATAATGAAAATTAAACTCTTGCATTAGGAAGATGACAGAATAGGATGAGAATGAGTAGAAAGTCCTTGTGCAGCAGTCGAGGCCGCGGGGGGGGGGGGAGCATTGCGTTAGCAAAGTTTTCAGAAGAGCAGTGAGCATGACAATAACGGTAAAAGATAAGCAAGAGAGCACATTGCCGGGGGTGATTTCGATTGAAGACCAGTCAGTCAGAGGAAGGGGAGTTGATGAGAACGAAAAACTTTTTGACTTCAAAAGCCCCTGTTTAGGAGATCTTGTAAATGAGTGGATCCCCCCCAAACATGTTGAGAACATACTCCATACATGGGCGGATAAAGCCCCCCTGTACATTGGGTAAAAATTCTAGCAAGATCAAGAAGTTAGCCGCTTCGTGGCATCTCTCCCGTGATCACTTAGTCCTTGTGAAGTTTGGAACTTCTAATGTTTACGTATGTATATCTTTAAATCCTCTTAACTTATCTTAAAAATTGCACCTTAAGCATGTTTTTGGTGGGGTGTGCCGCCTGCCTTTTCCCGGGGCAGACTGGAACCATGTATTTGTCCTTTTACGCCCCCACCCGCAATTCTTGAATTATATAACCTTATTAGCCCTTTCCACGCACGTGACGCCGATACGCGTCAAAACGGGCCCCGTCTGCAATCTGAGCTTTTGGACGGAATTGCTGGTCCCCAAAAAAACTGTTAAAAATTCGCCAAAAATAAAGTATTTTTATCCAAATTGCGTTCAAAATTTCTGCGTCAAAGATCCAACCTAGACCTATAACAAATAAACCTAATTTGTCCACTCTCGTTTGAGTGGAAATGTGAAAAAATGATAAGGGTTTTTTGTGTCAGTGTTCCACTCAGCAGGCCATCCCTGTTGCCGCGCAGATTTTGGTCCGTCCCTTTAAAACGTGTCCCCGAGCTGGTCCATATGGCCAATCATGAAACAATATTGGTGTAGCGTTGGAATCCTCATAAACTACGCTTTTATTGGCATATAAACCATCAAATTTGCCTCAGAAAGTAATCCGAGCTACGAAGTGGTGAACGTAAAGTATTTTTTCTTATTTCTCTTTACTCAATATTTTTTTTTTCCGATGTCGGTAAATTCCTCTATTTATTTTGCTTTTTTGTTATTTTTTTTCTTTCATAAGGCCAAGAACTAATCTCTTGCAAAACCAATTGATATTATAATAATGCAATAAAAAAAAATACACGTTGGTGAAATTGATAACATAAGAAAATCTTCGTCGCACAGTCAGGCCCCATTTCGGGCGGGGCCCCTTAGGGAGCAATAGAACGGATGTTGCAAGTGGACGGAAAAACTTACCTATACTTTTCGTGCGTGAAAGGGTTAGTATAAGTAAGATAATAGCAAAAATATGAATAACCTATGGAGGGGGGGGGGCACTCAGTAGAGCGCAATATACCTTCCGCCCGAATATTTCATCATTGGTTTTGCACAAATTGCACAGTTTGTTTGGATGTTTCCACTTTCATCCAAAATTTAAACCAATTTCCCCCCCCCCCCCCCCCTTCCTTATACCACATAGACTTGTTATACCACAAGTTTTGGTCCCAAATCTATTGGTAACCCCCCCCCTTTTCGAGAAATCCTGTACACTAACAAACAAACAAACAGACAGATAGGGGGTGGAAAACCATAACCTCGCTCCACTTGTTTGGACGGCGGTAATTAATTGAATCACAAATAATAATTTAGGATCAATTGTTTTATTTTCATTATTTTACTATTACTCGCATCATAATAATTATCATTATTATTTTATTATTAGTAGTACCTAAAATACTATCAAATTACCTATTACAATGTAAACATTACAAGTATAATAATAATGATTAGTATGATGCCCTTTTACCCGTAAATCGCGGGCAATGCCCCAATTTGGTCTCCTCATAAGTAACGCGAGTGATTGCCAATTGGGCGGGTCCGCCAAATTCGAAAAAGGTGGGGCCCTAATTTTTTCGGCTGGTGGGAAATCTGGCAACTCCTACTTACCTAGAATGACCCAGGGTCACACATAGGCTTCAGTGACCCAGTGACCAGCATGGAAAGGTGAGGTGTCTGGACAGGTCTTCTCTCCTATCGCGGGCCGAGAGATTAGAGAGGAAGCCCCTTGCGCGGTCTGTTTTTCTGTGACGAGCCTGTACCATGAATTTTCAATAACCTAACGCTCTTTCTCCTTGCCAAGTAACAATCCATAGAATAACCACAAGACTTTAGGAAACAACAATATCCTTTTTAGGCGGTTTCACAAATATATGGCGAATACATTTATTACACATTCCAAGTTTTATTAAGCGACTTATAAGATTCTGGCAACGTCCCCCGCCGTACACAGAGATATTGTCACACAGGTATCCGCAGTTTACGGGTTTTTTATAGCATAATAATAATAATAATCAATTAACATATAAAAGAAAATATATAATATAATATAAGATCAATAAGTAAAAACAAAAAGCATTGATTCATAACAATTAATATGATTTATAATAAATAATTATATAAAATATCATATAATGATAACTATCAATAGTAATAATAATAATTAAATAAGTATAATAATGAAATATAATAACGATAAAAAACAAATGGTAGCAATGCTTAGTGCAATTTAAATGATGATTATTGTTTACAAAAAATAATATTTATTTGTGATTTCCTACTAATACTAAATAACAATAATATCAGCAATGAAATGATCTCCCATTACAATTGGATAATAATAATAATAATAATAATGCTTATTCGTATTAAGTAATAATAATAATACTAATAATAATATACTAATCATAATATAATATTAATAAACATATAAATAATATATAATATAATTAGTTTTTAAATGTACTATTAACATCAATTACTTATAATATAACAAAATTGGGTAATAGTATAAGTCATAATATTAATCATAGTTTAAGATAATTTACATAATTAATGATAATAATGTTAATAACAATGATAATAATAATAGTAAATTATAATAATTTATAATACTATTTTATCATGTATTATAACAATAATACAATTAGAAAGCAAATGAAGTTTTTTTTTTAATTATGCTTATACATAAATAAGAATTTCTAGTAAACTTAATGCTTAGCAAAAAGTAATGAATGATAATGCTACCTGATGCTGAAAAATATTATTAAGTCATGGCCATAAATATAGGAATGGATGATAATAATACTATTTAAGTATTATTATTGATTGCCTATACTGCCTACTACTACCTCATGATAATAATATTGACAATAGTACCTAATTATGGTGATAAAAAAAGTAACACAACAATATAGTTTAGTGATAACTAAT
This sequence comes from Chionoecetes opilio, assembly GCA_016584305.1. NCBI lineage: Eukaryota > Metazoa > Arthropoda > Malacostraca > Decapoda > Majidae > Chionoecetes > Chionoecetes opilio. Next base: position 6,483 of record JACEEZ010018464.1, on the reverse strand, counting down.
AAAATGGATAACAAAATTATAATCCATGATAAAACTAATTAATAGTGATTATAATATTAATATTAATATTAATATTAATAATATACCATGACACAAAATGGATTTGCTAATAATCGATCTAATAGCATGAAAGTAAATATCAAATCATATAATACAAATACAAACGAATATTGGATCCCATGAATAATTAGTAATGAATTAATCTTGAACCCAAATATAATTATCGAATATAATAATATAAAAATGACATTAATGAAATTACTAATAATACCAATAAAATATAATAATAATGAAAAATATATTATTACTGAAAAAATTCAAAATTTTAGATAAGATAACAAATAATGAATAAATGTAAAAAGTATTAATGATATGAAAATGATAATGATATATTTATATAATATAAATGCTGATGGAGAATTTGTTTGCGATGACATTATTTATAATGATTCATAAATAACAATAATGATAATAATAACAATTTTTAATATAAAAATAATATAACAATAGTAATTAAAAATAAATAATATAATCTATTGGACAATGTTTGAAAAAAATTGCTGTGACCAAAATTAATTAATTGATACGAATAAAGAAAACTATGATTATAGGGCAATGATAGCAAAGAATAAATGAATAATGCTCATAACAATGTAAATAACAAACTTAATATTTTAATAAAAATAACTAATAATAATAATAGTAAATATAAAGCAATAAATATGAAAATAACATATAAATACTGATCGATATCCACGATATCAATATGTCAGATATCGATGTTGACATTAATATTAATACAATAATAATACTATGATAGTAAAGTAGATAGATTATTTATTTATATTATATATAATGTTTTTGCTACCAAAATCCCAGATAATGTGTTTTAAAATAACAAATATAAAGAAACACTGATGATTTTGTAATGATATGATTGTTACTTCTCTGATTATAAAATAATAATTGTTAATTATATTTAGTAATCCAATCATTAATCTTATTAATAAATATATATTTATTTATGTTTTTATAATGATAAAATGCTATGGTGGAATAAGAAATGCTAGCAAATAATAATTATATGGAATATAAATTATTGGTTTTATAAATTGTGGACAATACTAATCATAGTTAAAAATCATAATGATATAGATATAATTGGTACTGAATAATAAAAGAATTATGCACGATGAAATAATAATATTGAACGTATAGTAAAATAAAAATATAGGTACAAAAAAATATTATAATTTAAACAATATTATTATTTTAGTGTAAATGGTATTTAATAATAATAATAACTTTTTCAATATTATACTGATTATTATTTTTATAATTTCATTACTACATTACTATAATGAATAGTAAACAAATAGTAAATATTAATAATAAAGAATTTTTAACAAAAAAAAAAAAAGTTTTTTTTTACAGTAACAATTACCATATATTATTTTTTAGTTAATTCAATTTTTAATATAATTATACTATACTAATTAAAGAGTACTTGTTAATAATAATACTCAAGCGTAATTATATATCCATATAAGAATAAGTAAATATAAAAATATAAACAAACTAATTATTGATAACAATTGGTTTTTGATAAACTTACGCTAATAATTCATTTTAACTTTTTATAATGGTAGTAATTTACAGTTTATTAAAAATTTGTTTCTAAAACGTATTCATAATAATTCCAAATAAGTTTATATTTAAAAAGATACTAATTATGATAATGAAAATATAGTAACGATAATAATAATGATAATTAATAAATAAAAAATAATAAGAATATAATATATAATAAATTATAATATAATAAATTTATAGACAAAATAAAATAATAATAATGAAATAATAATACTAAGCAATACAAATATAAATGGATAATGATAAACATTAAATTCCTATAATTGTTACATTAGTAACATAATGAAATGACATATAGTAATAAATTTATAATACATAATCATGGATAACGTGCCAAATCATAAACATTATTTGTTTTTTGAATTAAAAAAAAAATTAAGCCTAATAATTCTTTTGTTCTATTATATTAATTCAATATAATAATCATACTAATAAAGTAAAAAAAATATAGGGTAAAATAATGATAACTGAATAATAATTATTTATACTAAAAAAATAAGGGGGGGGGGGGAAAACAAATGATTGTGGCTATAATAACTTTAATTTTAACTATTTATTCTAACTTATATTCAACTCTTGACCAATGAATGAAATTAATGTCGTGTGTGTGTGTGTTCCCTGCCGTGTACATAGATAAACCTGGCGCGGTTTTTTTTTGTTTTTTTTTGTGTTTTTGTGGTCCCTGGCCCGTGTTTTCCAGACCAGCCTGGGCGTTACAGTGGATGAGGGTGGCAGCGGGCCGCGCCCCCCTGCCTGGTGTTTTCCTGATGTTGGCGTGGCCGGGCAGCGCGGCCGCGTTGGGGTTCCTCATCCGTACCCCCTGGAGCACCGACACCCCGAGGGGCGACAGTTCCTGCTGGTTGTGGGTACACGGGACAGCAGGGCCCCCTCTAACGCCGGGAAACCAGGTTTTTTGGGGTGGGGGAATGAGGGAACAGCCTGGGAGGCGTGTTGTTTTGGGAGGAGACTATGAATATACCCAGTGGGTGGGAGGAGCGACCTTGGTTTTTTGCCCGACCTTGACAAGGGTGTGTCAACGGGAAGACATGATGGCGGGGATTGTTGGGGTGGTTGGGTGGCCATGTTCCCCTGCCCGGGTGCCTCAGTTCATCATCCATCATCAAGGGCAGGCCGAGCATCATAGTTTCTCTGCTTGGGTCCCTTCGGCAAGGTGGTGGGCGGCCGGGAGGTGGTGGTGGAGGCCAGCTCCGGGCACCGCCCATCACGGAAGTCAGCGTGGTTGACTGTGGGGTCGGGTTTTTTTTTGACATGAAAGGGTTTGCGTGCGTTGCCTGAAGGGTTTTGCGGTGCCGTGTGTGCGTGTGCCCTGCCTGAAGGGTTGCGTGCCTTACCTGAGGGGTGCGTGGCCGTTGGGACGTCACCTGAAGGGGTGCGGCGTGTGTGCCTGAAGGGGTGCCGTGCGTGCGGTGCCGTCTGCGCCACCTTCCCCAATGGGGCAATTGTCATCATTCCCACTTTTGGAAATATTTAGAAAATTTTAGAACAAATATTTACAATATATCTATGTTTGGGTTTTTTCGATAGAAAATTATATTTCCTTACTGAGTCATATAATTAGCACACCACTTAGTAACCCGTCTTGACAGCAAAACGTTGTCATTGACTTATTTGGGGTTTTTTTCATTTCAATTTTCATGACGATATTTCAAGTTTGTAGACATAAAAATATGTTAAGAAAATAAATAAGTCATCCATCAAATATCAAGAGTTTTTCTTTTACGCGAGCAAGGAAAAAGTTTAATAGATTTTGCCCAAACTATTAATAATTATGAAATTTTAATCTTAATAGTAATGAAAAAATTACAATATATATATATATATATATTATATATTATATATTATATATATTATATATATTTTTATATTATTATATTATATATATTATATATTATATATATTTATATATTATATATATTATAATATATTATATATTATAATAATATTAAAATATTATATAATATATATATATATATATATATATATATTTTATATATATATATTTTATATATAAAATATATATATAAAATTTTATTATATATTATATATTATATATATAATATATTATATATTTTATATATTTTATATATATATTATATATATTATATTTTTTATAATATATATATATTTAATTATATATATATATTAAAATTTTATATATATATATATTATATATATATATATATATTTATAATATAATATATATTATTATTTTATATATATATATATTTTATATATATATATTTATTAAAATATATATAAAATTATTTTATATATATATATATTATATATATATTATATTTATTATAATT
>JACEEZ010018462.1:111707-169228 GCA_016584305.1 Chionoecetes opilio | reverse complement strand
CCACAAATGGAAGGGGGGTTTTCCCCTTTCCCGGGGGGAAAATTTTTTTCCAAAAAATTGGTTTTTATTTTTTCGGACTACGGCCCAAAAATTTTTTTCCGGGGGGGGTTTTTTTAATCGGCAACCCCCCAACCCATACGACCCCAAATTTAAACTATACCCCCCCCCCCCCCCCCCAAAAAAAAAAAAAAAAAAAAAAAAAAAAAAATTTAATTTAAATTTTTATCCGGGGAACGTTTCGGATTGGCGGGGGAGGAACCCAAAAGGCGCAGGGGTGGGATTTTGGGTTTGGGGGGGGTTTGGAAGTGGGGAATTTTCAGATTTTGTTGCGGTTTTTAAAAGGCTTTGGATGCAAAAAGGCACAAGTTGTAAGAATGGTTAAATTTGATTGCATTAAATGGGAAGATGAAAGTTGGACCGAATTCTTTAAAATCATGCAAAATTTTCAACATTTTAAAAAATGTGTTTTAGTGAAATTTTGAAATTCGAAGGCAGGGTTTTCCCCGGAAAAAAAAAAATTTTCGCATTGCTTCGCAAAAAAATAGAACACCCAATCTCAGTATATTTTTTCGTGTACGCTTTTTTAAAAAACGGCTGAAAAAAAAAAAAAAATAAAGGAGCCTTTCAAAAGTTTGACTAAATCAATTTAATTTTTTCAAAATTAAAAACCTGGGTAAAAAGTGACCCAAAACATTTTTTTTATCCCTTGCTTTATCTTAACCCCCAAATTATGTTTTCAAAAAGAGCAAAAAACAGGAATTTTAAAAAAAAAAAATTATTCGTGAAATATTTTTTTCGGAAATTGCTTTTAAATTTCGAATTTTAACTTTATTTTAAATCCCTTGCGATCGAAATAAAAATTTCAAAGTTAAATTTTGTGTATAAATAACAAAACAAAATCCAAAAAAAATTATCCTCATTATTTCATTAAATCCTTCAGACTGGAAAAGTTTTTTAAATGTTTTACTGCTCTCAAAGATATTTAAGGGGGAAAAACAAGGGGAATTCACATAAAAATTATTGGAAAAAGAAAGAACTTAATTCAAATTCCAGGGAAAATTTATTTATTTTAAAATTCTTGGGGTTTACAAAGCTAAATAATTTTGAATATTACACAAACATTTTGTTAATTTTTACTTTATTCGTTATTTAATAATAATTTAAATTTTTAAATTTAAAATTATTATATTTAAAAAAATTATTTGTTGTAAAAAAATAAGGCAGAAGTGCTAGGGACTCTCCCCCTGAAAATTTTATTTTATTTATGGGTCAGCAAAACAGTGAATTTTTATGAACAAACTTTTTGTTTTTTGGGGTTGACATTGAATCCGTAAAATATTATTTATATATATTTTTATAATATAATTAATATATATATATATATATATATATAATATATTATATATATATTTTATATATAAAAATTTATATATATATATATATATAATTATTATAATATTATATATTATTTTTAATATTATGATTTATATAATATATTTTAAATATATAATATAATATTATTATATATAAATTTTTTTAAATAATTTATTAAATTTTAATCCTAATTTAAAAGGGAAATTTAATTAACTAAAAAAATTATGTCTGTTTTTTTTGATTTTTGTAGGTCAGCATAAAATTGTAAAATTTTTATTGAAAAAAGGGTTTTTTCGGTGGAGGCAAAAAAGACATGTTTTCCAGTTTATATTTCATCATTTACAGGCACTTTTTTTAACAGTTGGATGATTCCCAATAATTCCTAAAAACCATAGTTGCTAAGGTTAGGTCGTATCAATTAGGTCTTAATTTTTCCCACGTAAAAAACAAACTTGTATAGTTTTTAACTTTTTAAAATGCATGCCAACACTTTGAAATCTAGAGGTATAAAATACGAAAATAAATAATTATTGGAAGAGTTTTTTTATTTGTGAAAAAAAGCACAAAAATGTACACATTAATCATCGTAATTCTTATTTTTTAAATTAAATTTAAGTATTGCCACAATTTTTCTATTCTAGCGTAAAATTTGCAGTCGTAGTTAGTCTGTAGTTAAATCAAACCCAAAATATCTAGTTTTTACTAAATTTTTATGTGGCCCCGTTTAGAGTTTATCTTATTTTGTGAGAAAAAAATATAATAATAAATAAAAAAAAGGTTTTTAGACCCGGGGGCTTTTTCATAAAAACTTCGGGGCTACAGCCCCCATTCCCCAGGCCTAACTACGCCCCTGAGCTTGCCTGACTGGTTTACTGTATGGGGTGCGGGGCAGTTGCCAAATTCAAAATTTGGAAAAAAGGGAAAAGGGCGACACTAACCATCGTGGAACCCAATCGTTTTCACCCGATTTGGGTTTTTTAAACCATAAAACTCTACAAAAACCCAACCCAATCTATCCTTTGTCTAACTTAACCCAAACATACCGTAAATCTAACCTAACAAACCTAAACGTAACCTAAGATAGCTATTATTATTATAAAATTTTTAATATATATATTATTTTATAATATATATATATATATATATTATAAAATATATAATAAATAATATATAATATATATATTTTATATATAATATATTATAATATATATATATTAATTTTTAATAATATATATATTAAAATATATAATATATATATAAAATATTTTAATATATATTAATTTTATATATATATTTTATATATTTAAAATAATATATATATATATATATTATATAATAACGGGTTTTTAAATTTAGTTCCGCAAGGAATAACTAGGCCTAATGAAATACACTTTTTTATAAGTTCACAGAAAATGTTTGCTTATATAAAGGGTTTTTTGGTATACAAAATAAAAACAGTCATGCAGCTGAGTTTTGCCTATTGTTGTCTTTTCCCGTTTATTCATTCACTGTTTTTTCTAAAAGTAGAGGGGACTTGTTTCCCTTAATGTGTAAAATTTATGTTGTGTAACAAAGTGAACAGGTTTTTAGAAAAACTTATAAGGGTAGAATCGGGGGGAAATCTTTTAAGGGGTTTAAAAATTTAAAGCGCAAGTCTTTTACATACAGTGTTTGGAAACATTTTGTGAAGCCTATATTTTTTTGTTTTGAAATAAACACATGAAAGAAGTGGACCATTGATAATCCTTATCTTTTTGTAAAGGCAATAACAGAAACAATACATTCAGGGAAGGGCCACTATGCAGGTATAAAATACACGAAAAATGTAAGAAGAAAAAAATAGCTAAAAAAAATCGCAAAACTACACAAGACGATAACCTTTCTTTAATTCAAGCTATGCCCTTAAAAAGGGGTCGCCCCGGGTGCAGGGCTACGGGCCCCGGTACGAATCTGCGGGCCTGGTTCGATCCCGGGCCCCGGGGCCCCAAATCGGTGACCAGCCTACCAGCGTTTTCCTTTCCCTTTTGGGGTTGATAAAAGGGACCTGGGGGGAACCTGGGGGAAGGGAACTGTGGTAACCCGGGGGTCACATAGCCCTGGTCCCGGGGGGAACGGGGCCTCACCACCCCGGCTTAAGGGCTAATGCCATGGGATGAGCACCGCATGCCACGGCGCTTAGCGTTTTCCCTCTTTACCTTACCTTTCCTTAAAGGAAGACATTTTGTCAGGCCCACGTGGATGTTGACCATGGCATAAATTGGCAATATATGGAGCCAGGACTACCATCCCATCTGACGTTAGTTAGCAACCCCCTTTGAAGGACACTTTACCCTGGTGAAGTGTTTTTTTTAAATTTACAAATAGTACATATTTATCTTTTACATTTGAAATGTATTAAAAAAGGAAAAATGCAAAATTTTTTTATTTTTTTTGTTTTTTTTAAGAAAAACCCGGTATATTTTTGCAGTGTACAAACAAACCGGGGGGGTACTTCCTTTTAATAATGCGGGAATGGGATTTTTTTATTGATATTATAAAATTAAAAGTCAATAAAGAATGTATAGGGTTTAAATATACCAAAAGGGATCATTTTTCAATTTATTTTTGTGTATCAATTAGATAGAAAACCTGAAATCAATGAGTCGACGCGTGAAATCGCAATGTTTTATGCCCAATCTCCCGGCATTGGGGGGGTACGAGCGGCTTTACCGGATAACCGGGAAGCGCGGCTGCCCCCCCTCCCATATAACCCCCCTTGGTCGAGAATATATATTGTGAAAAAATAGGATTTCTTGAGCAGCCCATTGATCAAAAGCAGGGTAAATATAGACAAATTGACAATAAATGTTAAAATTTTAAACAGTCGGAAATAAAATTGAGATTATTGAGGTATGAAGTCTGGCAAAAAAGAAAAAAACATTTACAAATATGTACATTTTTTTATTCTATTATTATTATAAAAAATTTGGGGTCATGTGCATATTTAGGGGGGAAAAAACTAATCTAGCCCCGGCGTGCTGCTTGGCAACCGCTCCCGACCTTTTCAAAAATTTAGATTTTTTTGAGTTAGGCTTTAGACAGGCTAAGCAGCAGCCTAGAAAACCCCCTATAAAAACAGGGGTTTTGTTTACTATCTACAATACAAAAAATTTGCCTGATTTTTTTGTCTCACAGTTCCCAAAAGCCCCGTCATAGTGTCATTTAGCCTACTTTTTTTCCCGCGCTTTTCCTCATAAAGGCATTGTAGGCTGCAGTTTTTATTCCAATGAATGAAAACTTTTTTGAAGGCTAAATTAAGATTTTCTTTTATGTTTTCTTTTTATAAAATCACCTGGTAATATAATTTAACCCGGGCCCAATTATTGTCAAGTTTCCCGATTTAAAGGATCAATTGATTCAAATTTGGTTTTTTTAAACTTGGGGAGTTAGGGCTGTGGTGGTTATTGCTATTTATTTCCTACAGACTGTAGGTTAGTCACTTTAGTATAGGACTGTAGGGATATCACATACTGAGGCTCAGTGGTGTTTGCGGTGCCGTATCCCCCGGGGCTGGAAGGGCAGGGTCAGTAATTGGGGTCTGGTCAGGGTTGTCCCTCTACTGGAACATGTAACCCCGTACAACGCCGCATGGTTGGTCGTCGGGGACTAAACCGCTACCCCACTGGGCTACCAGTGAGGGGGTGTGCTGGACACCAGATGGAGTAAAAATAAGACCATCTTTAAGGGGAGATGAACTCACTATTGAGTCAATGCCATCCAGCCCCAGCTATGGGTGAAAATAGTGGGCAGCCTGGGGTTAATCCCTACAGGGGTTCTGGTCCCGGGCCCCACGGTGAGCAGTAAGGGCCAATCCCTGAATAGTTTGGGTTTGGGGAGAGGGTTTGCGACCCCTCCCTGTAAAAACCAAAACCTAGCCAATAACAATTTAAGAGGTAGGGGCCCGGGGGGCGTGGAAACCGCGCCCCCGACCCGGTTTTGCCGGGGGCCCGCCATGCAGACCCCTCCAATCCCGACGCAGGGGAGGGGCCCTGCCTATGACGAGTGCGGGCAAAGCCCTCGGGAATCCCGTACTCCAAATCGAGTGGTAGGGCCCCCTAGCCAACTTTTCTTATGGGGGTGGCCGGGCGGTGCAGAATGGCGCCTGCCGTCGAATCACTCCTGGGATAAACCTCCGGAGGATTCTTCGTGTGGGCTCGGGAACTTCTGAGCCTCTCAGACGATCGTCGACTACCCTTTCTATCGGCGAGCTCAGTAGGCTGAGGGGGTGGTTTATAGTGGGACTCTTGAGACGAGGAGGCCTGACAGTGGCGAGACTAGCCGTGGGGTTACACCTACTACTGGTCCGACATGAGAAAATGGTCACCGTGACGGGGAGTACTATAAGCATCTCCAGCAAACTGCACCCCTCAGTTGTTGGGTTACCCCGGGTTTGATGAGCGTATAATGCGGATGAGGATGAACAAACTATGGGTTTCATGTCTCTTGTTGCAGTGTACGCTCCTACCGAGGTGCGTAAAACGAGAAAAGGAGATGTTCTACGCCAAACTCGACTCGTATTAGACCAGTGTCATCCTCGGGAAACACTCATTGTTTTGGGCGACTAAAATGCTATTTACTGGCACTGTGAGAGATGCTACGAGTTATGTGTTGGTCCCAGGGTTTCCGGTACCGAAACACCAACAGTTCTCTGCTCGGGAATTTTGCAAGGTCCAGAAGGTGAGAATTGCAGGTTCTTGTATCAGAGACCAGAGCTGCACCGCTGGACATGGTATAGTAATGCCGGAGGGGTAGAAAAAAGGAGATCGACCACGTCCTCGTTAGTACTCGTTGGAGGATCCGTCAGAACTGCAGGTTTGCCGGAGTGCTGAGTTCTTTGGAAAGATCACAGACTTGTTGTTGCTACATTTAAACCCTTAAGCTTCATGTCAAGTCCAAAAGAATCTCAAGAGGTAACCATACTGTGTTTCATCTTGAGAACTGAAGGATTGACATGTGCTCATGGGTATGCGGTGGCAGTCTCAAATCGGTTTGATGTGTCGGTGCCATCGAGGACCCTGTAGAACGTGGGATACCTTCAAACGTGAAACTCTAAAGGCTGCCCAAGGAGTGTATTGGGGAGCGCCCCAGGTCAAGGCTCGACGGACGGCGGTTTTTGTCTCGACGGAGACGCTGGAAAAAATCGAAAGGGGAGTCGCGCTGCTAGGCTGGGGAACAGGACCAGCACAGGGCTCTGTCACGCCGGACTAGAACCCTCCTGGGGAGAGACAAGGAGAGTTATGTCAGGAGTCTCGCTGAGGATGTCGAGGGTCATTTGAACGCTAATGACCCCCGACCCGCCTACCGAGCCCTGAAGAAGCTCCGTTCCAAATCTCCATCTCGGCGAGTGCTATTCGAAAAAGCAGATGGGCGCCTCGTGTCGGACCATGGAGGGCAGATGGCTCGTTTTGGGGTGAGTACTTTGGGCAGTTGTTCACTGTGGACCCTCCAACGGAGCAGCTTCACACCACTGGGTTACAGGCAGGGATGCCGATCCTCCCATTGAGGAAACCGCACCCTCTCTTGACGAAGTCAGAGAGGCTGTAGCAAAGTTGGTGGAAAGGCAGCTGGTGTTTGTAATATCAGTGTGGAATCCTCAAAGCTGGGGGTGAGGCCATAATCCGCGGGTTGCATGTGTCCTGACTGCCGTGTTGCAATCAAGTACCATTCCTCCTGGGCTGGAAAAGGGGGCTGGTCGCCCTATCTGGAAAGGGAAAGGGGACCGTTCAGACTGCAAAAAAATTACCGCGGTATTACACTGTCAGCGTGCCAGGCAAGTTTGGGTTTCCATCTATTGCTGACGCGGATCCGCAGTCATCTGGTGAAGCATCAGAGACCTCATCATCTCGGTTCACTTCTGGTAAGTCAACAACGGATCGTATCCTAGCGGTTCGTGTCCTGGTGGAACGCCGACGTGAGTTTCGACAGGGGATGCTTGCAGCTTATGTTGATCTCAAGAAGGCGTTTGACTCAGTGCATCGTGAGTCAGTCTGGGATCTTCTGCGACTTCGCGGGATTCCTGCAAGGACTATTGGTTTGATAACTGGTCTGTACTCTGGGATGGAAAGTGCTGTGAAGTGTGGGCCAGGTGTATCCAGCTTCTTTCCTGTTAATACAGGAGTGAGGCAAGGGTGCGTCCTCGCCCCATCACTTTTCAACACTTGTATGGACTGGGTATTGGACAAGGTTGTAGATCAAAGTGATTGTGGACCATCATCCGTCGGCAACACCAAGATCACTGATCTTGTTATTGCCGATGATGCAGTAATCTTTGCTGAGTCGCTGGAGGTCCTGGTGATGGCTCTCGAGGCGCTGCACGAGGAGGCAAAGCCTTTGGGACTCGAGGTCTCCTGGCTTAAGACCAAGGTCCAGGTGTTTGGAGACTTACTAGATGAAGCAGTACAGTCTGTTCATGCGTGCGGCGAGGACATTGAGATCTTGGAAAGTTTTACATACCTTGGTAGTGCAGTCCATAATGGCGGCGGGTCACATCAAGAAGTCTTACGGCTGATTGGCATAGCCCACGGTGTTATGGACTCGCTCAGCGGGAGTATTTGGCGTTGTCGGTACCTGTGCAGGAGGACAAAGATCCGGATCCTCAAGTCGCTTGTGATCCCTGTTTTACTCTATGGTTGTGAGACATGGACACTAAATAGTGACTTGAAGAGACGAATCAATGCCTTTGGTAATAAGTGTCTTCGCAGAATCATGGGGCATCGCTGAGATGATTACGTGTCAAATCAGCGATTGCACCGTGAGACTGAATCGTGGCCTATTACCTGCATAGTCCGTCAGCGCCAACTTCGGCTATATGGGCATGTGGCACGCTACCCTGAAGCCGATCCTTCCCATCGGGTTGTATTTGTAAGAGACAATCCGACGTGGAGGAGGCCAAGGGGGCGCCCACAAGGCTCGTGGCTGGGGCAAGTTGATGTTTCTTGTCGAGAGCTGCTTGGGATGGGAAAGGAGCCTGCATGGGGACTCGCGCGTGGTGACCCCCGGGAGTGGCGTCGTAGGGTGGGCGAAGCGACGCGCCCCCCGGCGTATGCCCCTAATGATTGATTGAGTATCCCAGGAACTGAAGAAGTATGCATCCTGTATATAAATCTGGAGCCACAAAGAGGAAAGAACATCAAATTAGAGATAAAGAAAAAAGAAGAAGAATAAAAATTACCAAAGGAGCTTACTTCCAAGTAAAGCCTAGATCTAGATGTGACAAAAAAGATGAGCTTTCTGCAGAATTAACATCTGAATCAACTGATTATTCAACATGCATTGCCGGACCGATCAGCTCAACATCTGAATCCACAAAGCCATTATCGCCCATCGCAGTGTCACATGATGAAGTTGAACAAGATGCAGAAATTCATGGAACATTGCAGGCTTCTCCGGGTGGCAAGTTAGAAGAAAAGGAATCCCTTTGTAATATTGGACTCAGGAAATATCCTTTTTCAGAAGAATTTAAAACACAGTGGATTGCAACAGGTTTTGAGAAAATTCAGCATCATGATCATGACTTTAAAAATGTTGGCATTGTTCATGGCAAGGAAGGGTATCGTCGCTATTGCCAAAAATCGTTCTTCATACGTGTACAACTGTACACCCTCTAACAGGGGAACATATTCTTAGGTCATGGCTCTGTTACTCACCATCAAATGCAAAAGTGTATTGTGCTCTCTGTAAGCTTTTATCTATAACCAGAAAGGCCTTTACAACTGGGTATAATGATTGGAAGCATGGACAAGACAAAATTTCATCCCACGAAAACAGTCATCAACATCGAGAAGGTATGGTAGTAGTGTGTACTAGGAAAGCAATTGGTGACTGTGTAGATAAGGAGAGCACTCTCCAGTTTGAAAGTGAGCGAAATTACAGGCGAAAGGTATTGGGAAAGGGGGTTCGTCATTTGTTATTGCATTTTTTTGGAAAGGGTGGTCCCCCCAAGGGGCGAAAAGGAAAAATTTTTTTTAAGGCTAAAGGTAAGGGAAATTTTTTCTAGGAATATTGGGGGTTTTTAAAGCAAACTTTTGACCCCTTTTCTTATGAACAAAATTAAGGGGTATGCAAACAAGGGAAAAAGGACACCCCTTCATATTTGTCCTAAATTTTATTGGGGAAGAGCTAATTGGCTGAGGGTGAAAAAATTTACTTCAGGCAAATCATTCAGGAAAAAAAGGGAATCTCTTTTTTATTCAATTCTTTTGATTCAACACCTGATGTAAACACACTCAGACCCAATTAACTTTTTTTGTAAGATATGTTTTACACCCGGGGTCCTGTTGAGGGGTTTTTCCCTGGGGTTTTTTTTTCCCAAATGTTTGGGGGTTTTTTCGGGGAAGAAAATTGCAACATGGTATTTTCCATTTTTAGAAAAAAATGGAATTGTTTATAAAAAAACTGTTGGGTAAGTTTAGCCCCCCCCCTCCTAAAACCATGAGTGGAAAAAGTATTTTTTGGTGCCCAAAAAGGGAAATTAAGCAGCATTGCCTAATGAAAAACATTCATACCATGTGTTCATATACCCCCCCACGTTTTTTATTTGGGGAAAAAAGGCTTCTAAATTTTGGGCCAGTATTTGTAAGCCCTTTTGACTTGTTAATAGTGTGTATCCCTTTTTATCTGCCTCACATACCGCTGGAAAATTTCAAATTTGTGCAGAACCCTCAAATTTCTCTTGTAAAAAATATTATCAGATACTCGATGGTTTTGCAATGTAGGGCACCCGTAAGTGCCCATACAAAGGCTAAACCCAATTTAAAATTTGGGGAAAATATCCCCTCGGGGAATGAACAAAAATTTTTTGAATGCCGAAATAAAGGCTCAGCCCAACCCTTTAAAAAAGTTTGGAAAACCAAAAAACTGCAATTCTTCTTGTTTTCTGGAACGCTTTCCACAAGACTACCCCCTCTCTTTTCCAGGCCCCAATAGTAGGGCCTTAATGTTAGGGTGGTATTTTTAAAGAACCCTTTTCCTGAATTTGAAAGAGAGTCGCGAATGAATCAAAATTATGAATCTCAAGGATAAAATTAGGGACTGACGGGTCCCGCACAAAAAAAAACGTGAAGTGCCCAAAACCCGTCTTTAATCTCCTGTTAGAAAAAATTTGGGAAGTGGGTATCCATTTTTCTTTCTTGTTTTCATAAAATCATCGTTGCTTCTTTTAGGGGTCCCGGAAACCCCCGGCAATGGGGCTTTTTTACCGGTTTTTATTGAAAAAATATCCGTATAAAGACGGGCTTTTCCCTCGCATTTGTTGTATGTTATTTTATATAAAATACAAAGATTATGGTAACGGTTATTTTGAAAAATGCCCGATTTCTTTTCTTGAACCGTGGGGCGAAATTTAGGAAAAGGGAGGGCGTTTTTTAGTGTCTGATAAGCGAATTTTTTGGGGGGGGGGTTTGGGAACACTGCCCCCACGGGAGAATGACAGTTATCTACTTTTCGCAGTTTTTTAGCCTACCTCTGTAAGCACCGGGGGTCCCCGCTTTGTGAAAATAAACACCTAGTTGCCCTCCCCGGTTTAACACCCTCCCTCCAAACCCTAACAATACAAAATTTGGAAAAAAAATGCTTTTAACGTAAAAGGCAGGGCGGCTCGTGAAAAAATAAAAAAGGAGGGGTGCAAGCTTCACACAACAGTAGGAACACAAATTTGACTTACTGGCGGTATAAATTTTTTGTTCCCGCGGGACTGTTTTTGTTGAAAGGGGTAACACTGGTTAGGTCTTCCTCTTGCTTTTATTTCAGTCTTTTCAAACTAATGTAAGCTGATTAAAAGTTTTAAAAGTTTTGCAAAAAACTTTTTACTTGATTTTCCCCCATCATAGTGTAAAATTTAAAAAAAATCAGTTCCCCGAAATTTTAAACCCCCACCCTCCCCGCGTCCCCCCCCGGAAAGTAAACACTGCAGCCCCGCGGGCCCCAGAAACCCGGGGCCAATTATTTAAAACATGAACCCCAAAAGGGAAAAATGAAAAAAAAACTTAAAAATATGGTCTAGTTTTTTTAAAAATAAAATTTACTTAGGGAACGTATTGAAAATAAGTAAATATCATAAAAAAACTTTTTTATTTAGATATATTTGTTAGTAGTGGTTTTTCATTTTGCTGGTCTCCCAAAGGGAAACAAACCTTGGGAGTGAGTCCCGCGGGTGCTGCAGCTCTGCAGCCCTATGCCACGAGCCGCCACTTGTTAGAGGGATTAGCCAGCTAATGTAGCCATAAACTGCTAAAAGTAGGAATGGATATCGGGAATCGGATATAAAGGATGATTTAGCGCGATTTTAGCGATTTTTATTCCATAAACACAAAAGTGGGATACACTAAAGCCAGCATTACACAGCCGAATTTCGGTCGCCGAATGTGCACGAATATGCAAGTCATCCTGTGCCGGGGGCCAGTTCGGCATCATTCTTGCATGTTCGTGGTCGTTCGGCACATTGTCGGGGTCCAGCTTGCGACTTTTGACAGTTGTCCACGACCGCCACGAAAGTTTCATGTTGCATGAAAAATTCGTGGCCGGTCGCCGAATGTGCACGAATGAAAAATTGACGCCGAATTGACGCCGAAATGTCGCCGACATGTCCCCGTCAATTCGGCGTCCAATTCACGGCGTTCGGGGATAAGATAAGATAAGATTTTCATCCTATCTAGACACTTTGCAAGTACCAACTACAAGGTTATTGACTATACAAAGCGCCGCCACGTCAGCACGAACTAGGCGGACTCGAACCGCTGACCGAATGCACAGGGACGCTGCACATTGCGAACTCACGTCTCTACCAACCTTGCCACCCTGACGGGCCGGCGTTCGGGGAAGTGTCACCGAATTTTGGACCGTTAAAATTGTCGCCGACATGTCCCCGAATATTCGTGACTGTCGCCGAATATTCGGGGAAATGTCCCCGAAATGTCCCCAAATGTCCATGACATTTCGGGGAACGTTCGGGGAATTGACGCCGAATTAATCACGACACGGCAACCGGCGTCGCGGAGGGTATATATCAGCCACGCAAGCTGCCACCACACAAATATGGAATAGTCCTGTTTTCACCGGGGATGCTTTCTCTGGGGGGCAGGCCGACCTCGTTCCTGACGAGGGACCGGTACAGGCGGAGTAATAGATCTTCTGGAGTAGAAGAACACTTGGGCATCACACGTTGCACCATTGGCACCAACGGAAGCATAGATGAATTTGTAATTATAGTCGACCACACCTAGTAGGACGATGGAGTGAAACCCCTTATAATTGAAGTAGTAGGTCTGGTACACCGTCATATACTCTGCGTCCTTACAGTGGTGGGAAGGGCAGAGAGACGATGAATAACTTAGATCC
This sequence comes from Chionoecetes opilio, assembly GCA_016584305.1. Lineage (NCBI taxonomy): Eukaryota > Metazoa > Arthropoda > Malacostraca > Decapoda > Majidae > Chionoecetes > Chionoecetes opilio. Next base: position 156,481 of record JACEEZ010018462.1, on the reverse strand, counting down.
TTTAATGGAGAAGTTTGGGGAAAAAAGGGACAGGCGGAGAGTTTTTAAAACAAGGTGGAGAAAAACGGGGTTGACTGACTGGGCCCCGGGGCCCGAAGCGGGGGGAAAAACGTTACCAAAATATTGGGCCCGATATGGTAACTGACAATCCTAAAAATCTCCCTTCCCCCTTTGCGCCCCAGCACCCCGTGGGCCCTTTAGCGTTTAAAAAGCCCCGGGGGCCCGGGGACCCCGGGGGGAAAGGCGAGGGGGGTAGTAGGCCCCCCACCGGGCGCCGGACCCACTGGAGGGTCGTCCGGGTTTGGGGTTTTTCCGGGGGACGGGGGCGGTATGTGATCAGGAAGGGCAGTTCCTCCACCAAACACGGGGCCCCTGGGATCCCCGAGAGGTAGTCCCCCAAGGGATTTCCCGATGCCCCGACTGTGCCGATCCTGTCCCCGAGCTTTGGGAGTCGGTCCTGGACCGGAAATACATCCCGTAGAGCGAGTGGTGGGAGGGGTTGTGCAGGGGTTTTACCCCTGCGTAAACCCTTCGACGACGAGAGGGAGCCCGCGGGCAAGCTCTCTGCCCCCGGGCCCGCCAGGGTTTTTCGAAAAGGGCCCTGGGATGGGGCGGGGGCGAGGAGCGAAGAGGGTGACCATACAAGCATGGGCGGGAATTCCCTGAATCGCCCCTAACGGGTTCAAGATGAAAATCGACATTTGTCAATATAACCGTTACCATAATCTTTGTATCATATATATAATAATAACATACAACAGTGCGACGCATGCTGTCTTTATACGGATATTTTGGTAATGAAACCGGTAAAATAGACCTTATTGCGGCGTACCGTACCACTAAATGATATGCAACGATGATTATTATGATACGAAGAAATGCAACAAGTGGATACCCAGCTTCCAATTTGTCTCTAACAGGAGATTAACGACGGTTTCGGACACTTACACGTTTTTGTTGTGACTTGTACCTGTCATGTCCACTAACTTTCATGCCTTGAGATTCATAATGGTGATTCATTCGCTGACTCTCTACAAATTCAGCAAGGGATTCTAATAATACCACCATAACATTAAGGCATACTATTGGGTCCTGGAGAGAGAGACTAGTCTTGTGGATGCGTTCCAGAAAACAAGAAGAATTGCAGTTTTTAGTTCTCCAAGCTTCTTTAGGATTGACTGAGCTTGATTTCGGCATTCAACTTTCTGTTCATTGCCAGAGGAGATAGTTACCAAAGTTGTAAATATTGGGTTGAAGCCTTTGTATAGGGCACTTACGGATGCATACATTGCAGACCATCGAGTATCTGATAATATTTTGACAAGAGACAAATTCAGAGGCTTCAGTGCATCACTTAGAAGTTGCCAGCGATATGTAGAGGCAGATAAAAAGGTATACACACTATTAACTAAGTCAAAGAGTCTTACAACTACTGGACAAGATTCAGAAGCACTTTTTCCCAACTAAATTGAGTGAGTGGTATATGAGCACATGGTATGAATGTTGCATATAGGCAATGCTGCTTAATTACATTTTGGACACCAACATACTTACCACTCATGTTTGAGGCATTGTCATAAACTTGACCCAACAGTTGTTTATATCAATTCCATTTTTCTCTAAAAATGAAAGTACCATGTCTGCAATTATCTGCCCTGTATGCCCAATCATTGGCAAAAACCCTAGGAACCTCTCAACAGGACCATGCTGTAAAACATATCTTACAATAAAAGTTAATTGATCTGAGTGTGTGACATCAGGTGTTGAATCAACAGATATTGAATAAAATGTAGATTCCTTTATTTCCTGAATGATAGCCTGAAGTACTTTGTCACCCATCAGCTCAATTAGCTCTTCACAAGTAATTGAGGACAAATATGAAGTGTGTCCTTTGCCCTTGTTTGCATACCTCTTAATGTGTTCATAAAGAAAAGAGTCATAGTTTGCTAAAACCTCCAATATTCCTAGAAAATTACCATTACCTTTAGACCTTAAAATTTCATCCTTGCGCCGTAATGGGAGACCACGTTCACAAAGAAATGCAATAACAGTGACGACCCTCTCCAATACCTTTCGCCTGTAATTTCGCTCACTTTCAAACTGGAGAGTGCTCTCCTTATCTACACAGTCACCAATTGCTTTCCTAGTACACACTACTACCATACCTTCTCGATGTTGATGACTGTTTTCGTGGGATGAAATTTTGTCTTGTCCATGCTTCCAATCATTATACCCAGTTGTAAAGGCCTTTCTGGTTATAGATAAAAGCTTACAGAGAGCACAATACACTTTTGCATTTGATGGTGAGTAACAGAGCCATGACCTAAGAATATGTTCCCCTGTTAGAGGGTGTACAGTTGTACACTTATGAAGAACGATTTTTGGCAATAGCGACGATACCCTTCCTTGCCATGAACAATGCCAACATTTTTAAAGTCATGATCATGATGCTGAATTTTCTCAAAACCTGTTGCAATCCACTGTGTTTTAAATTCTTCTGAAAAAGGATCTTTCCTGAGTCCAATATCACAAAGGGATTCCTTTTCTTCTAACTTGACACCCGCAGAAGGCTGCAATGTCCCATGAATTTCTGCATCTTGTTCAACTTCATCATGTGACACTGCGATGGGCGATAATGGCTTTGTGGATTCAGATGTTGAGCTGATCGGTCCGGCAATGCATGTTGAATAATCAGTTGATTCAGATGTTAATTCTGCAGAAAGCTCATCTTTTTTGTCACATCTAGATCTAGGCTTTACTTGGAAGTAAGCTCCTTTGGTAATTTTTATTCTTCTTCTTTTTTCTTTATCTCTAATTTGATGTTCTTTCCTCTTTGTGGCTCCAGATTTATATACAGGATGCATACTTCTTCAGTTCCTGGGATACTCAATCAATCATTGGGGGCATATGCCGGGGGGCGCGTCGCTTCGCCCACCCTACGACGCCACTCCCGGGGGTCACCACGCGCGAGTCCCCATGCAGGCTCCTTTCCCATCCCAAGCAGCTCTCGACAAGAAACATCAACTTGCCCCAGCCACGAGCCTTGTGGGCGCCCCCTTGGCCTCCTCCACGTCGGTTGTCTCTTACAATCAACCCGAGGGGAAGGATCGGTTTTCAGGGTAGCGTGCCACATGGCCCATATAGCCGAATTTTGGCGCTGACGGACTATGCAGGTAATAGGCCAACGATTCAGTCCCACGGTGCAATCGCTGTTTTGACACGTAATCATCTCAGCGATGCCCCATGATTCTGCGAAGACACTTATTACCAAGGCATTGATTCGTCTCTTCAATCACTATTTAGTGTCCATGTCTCACAACCATAGAGTAAAAACGGGGATCACAAGCGACTTGAGGATCCGGACTTTGTCCTCCTGCACAGGTACCGACAACCCCAAAATACTCCCCTGAGCGAGTCCATAACACCGTGGGCTTGCCAATCAGCCGTAAGACTTCTTGATGTGACCCGCCGCCATTATGGACTGCACTACCAAGGTATGAAAAACTTTCCAAGATCTCAATGTCCTCGCCGCACGCATAAAACAGACTGTTACTGCTTCATCTAGTAAAGTCTCCAAACACCGGACCTTGGTCTTAAGCCAGGAGAACCTCGAGTCCCAAAGGCTTTGCCTCCTCGTGCAGCGCCTCGAGAGCCATCACCAGGACCTCCAGGGGCCCTCAGCAAAGATTACTGCATCATCGGCAATAACAAGATCAGTGATCTTGGTGTTGCCGACGGATGAGGGTTTTCCACAACACTTTGATCTACAACCTTGTCCAATACCCAGTCCATACAAGTGTTGAAAAGGGGTTTGGGGCGAGGACGCACCCTTGCCTCACTCCTGTATTAACAGGAAAGAAGCTGGATACACCGGGCCCCACATTTCACAGCACTTTCCACCCCCAGAGTACAGACCAGTTATCAAACCAATAGTCCTTGCAGGAATCCCGCGAAGTCGCAGAAGATCCCAGACTGACTCACGATGCACTGAGTCAAACGCCTTCTTGAGATCAACATAAGCTGCAAGCATCCCCTGTCGAAACTCACGTCGGCGTTCCACCAGGACACGAACCGCTAGGATACGATCCGTTGTTGACTTACCAGAAGTGAACCGAGACTGCTGAGGTCTCTGATGCTTCAGCAGATGACTGCGGATCCGCGTCAGCAATAGATGGGCAAGCACCTTGCCTGGCACGCTGAGCAGTATAATACCGCGGTAATTGTTGCAGTCCTGACGGTCCCCTTTCCCTTTCCAGATAGGGACGACCAGCCCCCTTTTCCAGCCAGGAGGAATGGTACTTGATTGCAACACGGCAGCCAGGACAGCATGCAACCCGCGGATCATGGCCTCACCCCAGCTTTGAGGAGCTCCATACTGATATTACAAACACCAGCTGCCTTTCCACCCCTCAACTTTGCTACAGCCTCTCTGACTTCGTCAAGAGAGGGTGCGGGTTCGTCAATGGGAGGATCGGCATCCACTGCCTGTAACCAAGTGGTGTGAAGCTGCTCAGTTGGAGGGTCCACAGTGAACAACTGCCCAAAGTACTCAGCCCAACGAGCCATCTGCCCATCCATGTCCTACACGAGGCGCCCATCTGCTGTTCGAATAGCACTCGCCCGAGATGGAGACTTGGAACGGAGCTTCTTCAGGGCTTGGTAGGCGGGTCGGAGGTCATTAGCGTTCAAATGACCCTCGACATCCTAAGCGAGACTCCTGACATACCTCTCCTTGTCTCTCCCCAGGAGGGTTCTAGTCCGGCGTGACAGAGCCCTGTGCTGGTCCTGGTTCCCAGCCAGCCGAGCAGCGCGACTCTCCTCAATTTTTTCCAGCGTCTCCGTCGAGACAAAACCACGCCTTGACCTCGGGCGCTCCCCAATACACTCCTTGGCAGCCTGTAGAGTTTCACGTTTGAAGGTTCACAGTTCTACAGGGTCCTCGATGGCACCGAGCACATCAAACCGATTTGAGACTGCCACCGCATACCCATGAGCACATGTCAAATCCTTCAGTTTCTCAAGATGAAACACAGTATGGTTACCTCGTGAGATTCTTTTGGACTTGACATGAAGCTTAAGTTAAGTGTAGCAACAACAAGTCTGTGATCTGTTCCAAAGAACTCAGCACTCCGGTAAACCCTGCAGTTCTGACGGATCCTCCAACGAGTACTAACGAGGACGTGGTCGATCTCCTTTGCTACCCCTCCGGCATTACTATACCATGTCCAGCGGTGCAGCTCTGGTCTCTGATACCAAGAACCTGCAATTCTCAACCTTCTGGACCTTGCAAAATTCAGAAGCAGAGAACTGTTGGTGTTTCTGGTACCGGAGCCATGGGGACCAACACATAACTATTTAACATAACCTCATTCCTATTCTCCCTTCCATTCTGGGTCACGTGCGCCGCGTTAGGCCTCTGCCACCTGTCCCTCCCTCCCCTCCAGCAGCCATTCATTTCTGCCTCCGTTATGCTTCTTATCTTTGTGTGCTTCTAGACCTGACCTCCACCAATGATGTACTCACTCTACCTTCCTATATTACCTCTCTTTCTCGCCTTTCTTCTTTCTTTCTACCCTGTCTTTCCACCTTCTTAACTGTGTCTCTTTCTTCTTCTGTATTATGCATGTCTGTTGTGACCTACTGATATGTTTATTTGTATTGTCTGAATCTTTTATATTCCTTAAATTAATTTCTTTATCATTTCCTTATTTCCTGTTGCCAACGACGTCCCTTCTGCCTTCCTCCTCTCACCTTGTCTTTCATGTTCCCTTGTTCGCCTCCTCCACTTCTTTTCCATCCCAGCCATTGCGTCATCTCTCCTCTTTTTCTTCCTATTCTCTTTCCCACTTTTTTTTTTTTTTTTTTTTTTTACATCACAAGGAACTGGCCAAGGGCACAACAAAAATGGGTAACACAAAGCCCGCTTAGTTGCCAGTCCCTATAAAGAAGACAGTAAGATAATAAAAAAATAAAAAGGAGGGGTGAGCCAATTTAGTTCGGGAGGTGTCTTGTTACTCTTCTTTTGAAAAGATGTAAGTCATAGGAAAGTGGAAAAATAGAAACAGGAAGAGAGTTCCAGAGTTTACCAGTGAAAGGGATGATAGAGTAAAGATACTGATTAACTCTTGCATTAGGAAGATGGACAGAATTAGGGATGAGAATTGTTCGGAACTCGGTGTTCCGCCTCTTCCATCTCCTGATTCACGTCTCACTCTCTCTTTCTCGTCTTACTCTTCTTGAATGGTGTGTTTTATTCCCTCCTCCCTCTCACTAACGCTCTGTCATTCGTCGCCCCTGCCAGTAGCTGTAACAATAAGATTACCAGGAGCGTCCTGGTAATCCTTATCCGTCTCATCACACATTGTACTGTTGTGAATATGTGGTCAGTGATACACGAGCTGAGGTTTACTTAATAACTATTCGCAGTATAGTTTGTTGATAGTGAGGCGAGAAAAAAAAACCCAACAGATCTCTCTCTCTCTCTCTCTCTCTCTCTCTCTCTCTCTCTCTCTCTCTTCTCTCTTTTCTCTCCCCTCTCTCTCTCTCTCTCTCTTCTCTCTCTCTCTCTCTCTCTCTCTCTCTCTCTCTCTCTCTCTCTCTCTCTCTCTCTCTCTCTCTCTCTCTCTCTCTCTCTCTCTCTCTCTCTTTTCTCTCTCTCTCTCTCTCTCCTCTCTCTCTCTCCCCTCTCTATCTCTCTCTCTCTCTCTCTCTCTCTCTCTCTCTCTCTCATCGTAATTTTCTCAATCTTCTGTCTCAGCATATATAGTTCGCAATAATACATACAATAATTATCTCTTATTTTTCTTTAGTTTGATGTATTAACCAGTGATTCTTTTTTTTTTCCAGGATTCGATAGAGGAAGTTCTTTTGTTGCTTAACTTCTAGATTGCTTAAGGTCGACAGTGAAGGGGTTGAAATAACACAATACCAAAGTACTTGTGGCTTTCTACTTCAGGCCATTTACTCCATGAATTACTCCTTTAAAGTCTCCAGAGTGAATTAACGTAATTAAGTTCCTCTTTGGAGTTAAATGAAGAAACTTTATACAACATTTAATTTTCAATCTTCTCAAGGCGTTGAGTGAAATTACTTGTGTTAAGGAATTTGAATATGCAGAGTGAGGAAGCGGAAAGTCTTACGGGAATGTTGGAGTGCCTGCAGTTCTTTTCAGACGGCAATGTCTACAAACTACTTGCTATAGCCTGTACATTGCAGAGCCGGGTAATTGCATCCTACCTCTGCACTAAGTATCCTGCAAACCTAATCTTACACAGTGAGGAAGGAGCACATGACGCACTCTAGGCGGCGATGACTTTGTTTCATGTTGTGTAAGTTTCCCTCGCGACAAAGATTCATTTAGCACGTGATATAAAGGCATCAGGACCGATCTGCCGAATAAGTTATGATATGTTGATAATTATTTCTTCTCTCTGGCTGAGTCAAAGTTGGTGTACAGTATGTACAGTTTATTTGATCTCTCTTAAGTGTAGTACAAGAGTAGTACACAATTGTCAGACAGAGGTATAGTCTTGACAAGAGAGTGGAGGCTGTGTCCTTTTTTTTTTTTTTTTTTTTATTTATTTACATCTATTACATAATATATATACATATACATATACATATACATATGCACATACATGCACATACACATACATACACATAAAGCCAGTAATAAATGAGCGGGCATCAGCCCGCCGCTGTAGCCGCAGCCACAGTCAGGTCACAGGTGGGCGGGGCGTGAGGTCACTCCCGCTCCTTAGTGTTCATCGGGGGGGTGGGGCTGCACGCCCACCTCCACCCAGCAGGGCAGATTTTTCTGAAACTGCCATACGGGGGCGGCCGCGCGTTCCGGGCCAAACGCGCTGTCTGACCCGCTCTGTAGCGGGGGCAGGAAAGCAGGAAGTGGATCAGGGGGGGGGGGGTTTCATATGAGGACAGTGCTCACAGGGGCAGCTTCTAAAACCCGTCCCTCAACTCCTCCAGGGTTACGTAGCCAAGCCGAAGTCGGTGTAGAACGACCTCTCGGCTCGGGGGCAGCTGCTGGGCGGGGGTTGTAACGGCTCGTTGTTGTTCGTGGCTTGTTTGTGCCAGGCTGCCTGCCTCGATGTCTGCACCAGCTGGCGATACTGTTGCTCTGCGGCACAGACGGGCAGCGCGTCTGGCCCGTACACCCTTGGCCCCTTGGATGCTGGGGTAAGACAGTCAGGCCCCCGCTGGATGTCCTGGTGGCCATCCCGGCCCGCCTCATCGGCCGCCTCGTTGCCACGACGCCTATGTGGCTGGGCACCCAGTGACCCTATACGCGGCGCCCTCGCGGCGAGGCCCCTGGATTGTGGCCCAGGATGTCGTGGGTGACTGCACGTTGTCCATACGGGTTGCGGGGCTGCCTGGAACCTGCAGGGCAACCATGGAAGGCGGTGTGAATCACACAACCTCCTCCTGTCGGCCCATGGCGTGCTGTAGGGCGACGCTCTTAATCGCCACCCAGCTCCGGCCTGCAGCGTGGAGCAATTCGGTGTCCCTCCAGGACAGCACCTCACCGCCCGTAACCACCGCAGCCCTGTCCGGCCTCTCTTCACTCACCATCTTTGTGTTGGTGAGCCTATTCCTTACTCCCGCTCTACACCCCAGCCCATCACCTGCTAAACTAGTGTTGGAGGATTCAGCTGTTGCTAGGTGTGACTAAGTGACAGCAATTGGACACTGTGAATATCTGAACCATTCAGAAGTGGTACACCTACCAGTCGGTGCTACTAACATTTAGCAAGTGAGAAAGACAAGTGACAAAGTGTACAATTAGTGGGTTTAATTCTTAACGACCATTAGCAATTTCTCAGGCTGCCGGGAGAAGGGCCTCGAAGTCGGCACGGGGCAAGCAGCAGACTCCGCCTCCAAGGCCAACGCCTCCCCCACGCAACCCCCCTGCCTCCCCTTCTATCTCCTACCCTGGAGCCTGAAAATGCCGACGGCGCGTAATGGCTGATATGATAAGGCGTCCCCTCCAAAGAAAGTAAACATTGGTTTATAAATCCTAAACATGTATAACCACAGAACTAAAGACTGATAATTGAAGCACTGAAAAAAGAATTAACAAGAAAGACACACTAATATCCAACTTAGACGATGAAGTGAAAGGACTAAAACAAAGTGAGTGACGCTTGAAATCCACATAGACGATTGGACCCATAACGGAAGCGGACACCCCTGTTAGTGAGTGGTCCCGCTTCTGCCCGCCGAAACCCATGCCGAAAACTCCATTGCAGTTGGGGTGTCTGCCATTAAAGACCAGTTAAAAATCAAACATCAACAGAAGAGGACATCAGGTTGCGCACCGCCTGGGCCCCCCATGATCAACGCAGCCAGGCCATCACATGTCAAGCTGGTGAACCGCTCCCTCAAGTACAGACCTGGTGGGGGCCCTGTGTGAAGCTCAGACCAAACCTCTAACTCAATGAGAGTCTTCACATCCGAAACGACTCATCATATTCAACAGTTCTCGCCGATCCGCAAAGAGCACAGGCCAAAGTTCCAGCAACTATAACACCAAAGACGGTAATATAATGGTAAAACTAAACATTCCACAGTTAGCAGTCATTGGACCAGAAATCACTAATGACCGTGCTTGACAAGTACCACCTTCATGAAGAAACCTTTTGATGAACTATTTCCTGCTGCTAATAGGTTTTTTGATATCATCCTTAGTCTTTCAGCATTAATGCTATTTATTATATTAATATTATTATTATTCTTATTAATTCATTTTATTATTCTTATTATTATTATTATTATTATTATTATTAGTATTGTTCCTCTTATAACTTTATTCTGATTGATTATTTCTTCAGTATTATTATCATTATTATTATTGTTATCGTCCATCTCATTGAATATCATTTATTATTATTTACTATCTTACTTACTAGTGTCATTAAAAAAAAAAAAAAAAAATTTTTTTTATTCCAAAAAAAAAAAATTTTGGTCACTTACGGCCTATCATTATGATTCACCTAGTATACGTAAATAATAATATAATAATTATTATATTATTATTATATTATTATTTATTATTATTATTATTAATTATTATTATTAGTATTTATTATTTATTATTATTATTATTATTATATGATGCGCTTACTATATTTTTGGTTTGTCCTCATTTTTTTCATCAGTATTATTATCAATTTATTATTATTATTATTACCATTACCATTGTTCTTATTATTACTATCTGCTACAGATACTATCTACAAACCTCTACAAATGCCTACTTCTAACCGCTATTACTGTTCCTATTACTACAAACACTACTACTCCTACTTCCAACTGTACCATTACTACTACTATATTACCATTATTACTAACTATATTACCATTATTACTACTGACTACTATCTACTACTACTATTACTACTGACTACTCTCCTACTACTACTACTACTACTACTTACTACTACTTACTACTACTACTACTATTATTATTATTCTTATTTATTATTATTGTTACTATAATATTGCTGACTATTGTCCTTACGGCTATATCTTTGGAAACAGTATGACTTGTTGCTACGCACAAGATTGTTACCGCTTCTAGTATTACTATTATCATTACTGTTCCTGGTTATTATGTATATAATTATATTACTATTACTATTATATTATTATTACTATTATCATTATTATTATCATCTTTATCATTATTATCATTTTAATGTCATTGCTGTTGCTATAGTTTTCATGTATAATGACTTTTGTTTTATTATTATTATTATTTTTATTATTAGTATTATTATTATTTTTATTATCATTAGTATTAGTATTATAAATTGTAGTAATGATTATTGTTATTGTTTTTATTATCATTTATACGATTATTATTGTAATATTATTTCTATTATTATTACTACTATTGTCATTTAACTATAATGAATATTATTATTGCTAATTATTATTGACTATTATTATTATATTATTATTTATTATTATTATTATTTATTATTATTTTATCATTATCATTATCATTATCATTATTATTATTATTTTATTATTAGTTAGTATTATTATTATCTATTATTATTATTTTCTCATTAATTATTATGATCCACACCGAAATGTTACTACAAATCTGAGAGATATTGATACTGGTAGTGATACTACCATTATTCTTATGCTTTTTAGCGATATTATGATTGGTGATTATTATTAATACTTATTTTATATCATATAGTATATTTATTATTACTACTATTATAATTACTGTCATTGTTTTAATAGTATTATTATTATCTTATTATTATTACTAAATATTATTTCTGTAAAATTATTTATGCTCATTATTATATACTAATAGTAATTAATTTTTATTATTGTTTAAATCCATTATCATTGTTTTTATTATTGGGGTACTAATATTAGTTATTACATTACGATTTTATTATTATTATTATTATTATTATTATTATTTTATTATTATTATTATTTATTATTATTATTATTATTACGATTTATTTTTATTTTTTATTAATATTATTATTTATGTTTTTTTTTTCCTCCTTGATGCAACTTTTTACTTATTATTATAGAGTTTTCATCTACTTTATTACAAACATTACACTACATTATGACTATTATCCATACACTATTTGATTTTTTGTATTATTATTTTATGGCTATTACTATCTTATTTTTTTCATTCTTATTCTTATATTATTTGTTTTATTCATTATCATTACTAATTAGTTTTGTTGTTATTATATTATTATTATTAATATTAGTATTAGTATTAGTATCACTATATATTAGTATTATTATTGCTATTAGTATTGCTACTATTATTGCTATTATTATTATTATTATTGTATATCATTTTTATTATTGCTATTATTATATTTGTAATCATGTGTTATCATTATTATCATTTTCAATTCTAAATCTATATTGTTATTATTTGTTATAATTTTATTATTATTATTATTATTATTATTATTATTATTATTATTATTATTATTACCAGTTGTTGCCACTATCTACTGCTTATATTTATCGAACACCACAACCGACCACCACCACTGTTTCATATTAATCAAGGTACACCTGGCATAGCTGCAACTTCTTTGCCATCTACCTCGTTCACTACGCATGTCTAATCTCTATACTGTCCTTCTTTAATCTTGATGATATCTCTAACCACAACCAAGACGACATAGCCATAGAAATAATTAATGATCTACACGGACTACGACTTTGATAGCCTTTCACAGTAGACGATATCCATGCATATAATCATTTGGTTTCCCCATAAACTCTGATAAACTAAACATATTCCATATCAAATTCCAGCTCTCACCCAGAACATAGTAATATTACGGCCTTTCTTAGTTCTTTTATCCGTTCAAAGAGTTTTGCAGTTTACTGTGACCTGGCTCAATAGTATAACAACATCTAATCAGCTCTCCGGTTTATATTCTTTTCCACACCTGTTCGAAAACACCCGAGCCATGGAGGTTGTCCTCATCTTCACATCAGATAACATTCATGTGTAACAATTACAAGAAATTACTTATTTTAAAATGACGTCCATAGAAATTAACACAATACAAATAACAGTCATTCCCTTTACTTAATAGTTATGGCTATATCAGACCGCATAGTAACATGAAGATGTGAAGGATTTCACAAATACGCTATATTCTCTCCTAGCAAAAAGACATAATAAAGAAAATAAAACTTAATCTCGGAGATCTAAACATCAACTTACTAAGAACACACTACCATGCTCCAACAATTATTTCTTAGCACCTTACAAACTATAAACTTTTTCCCTTCATATCCTCAAGACCACACGCTTCCCTGATAGCTTAAATTTGAGTGAACAATCATACTGGAATCAACATATTTACAAATTTTCATAGTAACTTAATCTGGAATAATACATTATCCGATTCAACCACCTCCCAATATTCATTAACATTTGTACCCGTCCAACTACACAAACTACACAAAATTGAATTTAGATCTATAACTAACACAACGAAAGAAATCTTCTCTACAAGTTAAGTGCTATTGACTGGAATGACATATTAACTATGATCTAAATGCTTAACTTTAACAGTTTCTTGAAAAAATAAATGAAAAATATTAATGAAAGTTTTTCCTCTTAAAACAAAAATGTAAGTGAACAAGCGATTAAACAACCCGTGATACAATCAAGCAGTTTTTAACTCCATAAAACTAAACACCTATACAGGATTATACAGTAGGCGCTGTTCACCGAAAATTATTATAAACACTTTCGTAACACACTTAACCACACTATCAGACATAATGCTAAACAAACTTACTACTCTAATATGTTTTGTAACCTTTGAAGAATGATACAAAAAAATGTGTACATTATAAACCACTTACGCAATATAATCGTAAAACTAACAATATATATAATATCGTATACAATAACACTAGTATGATACTCCCCTGATATTGCATACTAGCTTTCACGAGTTTTATCCTATATAGCTCCAGGTTAGATCAAAGTTCATTTCACACCCTCTACTACTGACCCTCTTAACGTCCTCAGAGGCGGACTATCCACTTTCTATGGTAGTTTTTTTCCAGTTTCTTCCCCAAGATGGAATACAGGCCATTAACTCCCTAAAAAATAAAAAAGTAACACACTTGAATATCACTTCTATTATCAAAGATAATAAAAGACCGACTAGCAATACCACTATCCGATCTTATTCATCATTCCATTAATAGAGGTCAATTTCCACAGGCTCAACATGCCTCGTTTATACCTACATAAGAAAGCCCTAAAAGATATCGCAAGCAACGACAGACCATATCAATATTAAAACCTTTTCTAAAATATTTGGAAAAATTAATGAAACCTCACTCCTAAATTTTCGATCAAAAAATATTATGATCCCAGACAGTTGGTTTGCGAACAGGGAGGAACACTTTCTCAGCTTTAAAACTTTCACATAAGACCTATACACTCGTCTGGGCTTCACAAAAACTCCTCTTCTTAGCATTTAATCGATTTTCACCAAAGCATTTGACCAGTAAGACATGACATACTGCCTACGTAAATTGCAGCATTAGGATACTAGGGACTGTTTAATGATTGGTTCAAAGACTACTTACGCAATAGAACACAGTCAACAAATTACTTGAATTTAAATCACCACCATATCCATTCACTATGGGGTTTCATCAGGGAAGCGTGTTGGTCCCATTCCTATTTCTTGTTTATATAAAGTGATCTTCCCTTATCTTTCCAACCTAACAACTATACTCTTTTGCTGATGACTACCCTATACCTTGCAGCTAAGACCTGCCAACCTGATACACTTGCCAACTCTGAGCTTCGTAATCTAAAAAATGGTGCTTAAGCAATAGATTAATTGTAAATTTGATAAACTTTCTAGATGCTGGTTCACGAAATATGCCACTTAACGACCTTCCAACCCTTAATTTATAATGACACACATAGAAAGAACTCACCACACACACTATTGGGTATAACACTAGAACGATAAAATGACATTTCGCCACATATAACTAACCTCGTGCTCAAACTATCTAGAGTTATGTCCCTGCTATACATAGTCAAAGACTTGTTCCCATTAACATAATGAAAAAGCTGTATGATGCCCATGTGCTGCACATCTTCAACTACTTGACACCCAGTTGGTGCAGCACCTACCCCACACTTTTACATCCCTCTATTAGACTACAAAAGCTCCATTAGGATTATTACGACAGCGATTTCTATAACATACTCAACCTCTTTTTAAACATTACACTCACTAACCTTTTGATATTAAATAAACTTGAAATTGCATATATATATTTTAAAATAATCAACTGTGAAAATATAGCATTACTTACAACAACCCCTCACAGCTATCCAACACGCACCCATCTAACATCCGTATACCTTGCATCATCTAACAATCTTTCACAAAAAAATTCAACTATCCTATCTTGGTCCCAAAACGTGGAATGCTATCCCTGATCATATAAAAACTCTACCCCACTATATTCGTTTAAAAAACAACTAAAAAGTACATACTGGAACAATACTAAATTCAGTTATTGACAAGTAATAATAAAACTCATGGATATGTGGCTGTGTATTTATATGTATATGTGTACAAGTGCTTGTGTCTTTTTTTGTTAAGTTACTATTTGATTATATTATTCTTGGATTGTGCCATCCTATTGTTGCAGTCAAAGGGTTTGGAAGGTTGGGAGTATATATATTTATATACCTCATCAAGAAATGTATTTTAATTTAGGTCTGCACCTATAACCATATTTTCATCGACTGCCCAAAAAAGCAATGCTTTATAGGCTGCCTTAAGTATACTGAAAATCCTTCACTATTTTGTACCGTTTTTAAGCATAATAAATGTTTCAAATGTTCAATGTTTCTCTCCGGGTTCAAAACGGAGCCGTCCGGTGTAGTAGGTAATAGCACCCGACGCTGCTGGGAACTTGGGTGCGCCACCGCCTCAGGGGGCGACGCTGCTGGAACCTTGGCGTGCGCCACCCCGCCTGCAGGGCGTGCGGCCTCAGCTCCTCCCGCGTGCACAACGCCTTCGCGGCCGCAGGGTGGCGATAATCACCTGGGGGCATAGAGGTCGCCCACGTATGGCGGAGCGACGTAGTTGACCAGCGGGGCGGTCGGTTCCGTCCAGCGCAGGTGCTTGGTGTGGCCGGGGAGAGGTGGATGCGGCGTCTGCCACCCTTTGCAGCCAGGTGTTGCCCGTCGATAGGTTCACGCTGCTCCTGTGGCAAACCCTGCACAGCCTTCCCGCGCGACAGACTCCCCTGCCTGGCAAGGATCTGGCCACCCGGACAGGCCCAACGCCGTTCGAACCCTGGTGCTAGGGGCACCCAACGTGCTCCGCCTGCATTAACGCGGGTGTTTGCCCAGCGCGTGCCCCCAGCAGGGTCCTCAAGCTCGGTTCTGAAGGACCTCTAACTATTCCTCTGCTGAGTGAGCGATAACGCGACAAGCACTGGCGCGCTGTAGTCCTACAAGGGCGCGCACAGTGTGCACGTAGAAGAGGCGCAGCCTGATGACGTGCCCCGGCTGTGTCCTCGTCATGGCCCTCATGACGTTTGACCTGGTCCCTCAGCCCTCTCCCTCCAGATACTTGACCTGAGTAGTGAGTGGAGGCCCCGGTCAAGCCACAATTTCGAGGTACTGGAAGGCGTGGTCCAAGCCAGCCTGATGCCCCTGTATCTGTAGAAGGACAGACCGGGGGGGCGCGGCCTTGAACACCGATGGCCTTGGACTTCTTCAGTCCGATAATATTGAGACCCAGCTCTCTGCACTTGCAACTGACCAGGTCGAGGCTTGCTGGGTCCAGAGACACCCTGTCACCCGGCCAGTGACGACCAGGACCAAGTCGTCGGCGTAGCCTGAGAAGTGCCGTGCCCTCCCGGAACGGCAGGCCGACCAGCGTGCTCCATCAGGATGTTGAAAAGTGGGGCTTTAGGACCCGCCCCTGCGGCGTGCCGTTCTCTCCAGCTCCCTGTAAGCTGATTTGCGCCCCTGGAACCTGACCTTGGCGCGGTGGTGCCAGGTAATCCTCATCCGGCTAGGAGTCTTTGCCCACGCACGCCCCGCGCACCAGCGCGGCCAGGATGGCGTGGGCGTTGGCCAGCTCAACGCCTTCTCCAGATCAAGGAAGACGGCGACAGCAGAGCGGTTGTCCGATTTGGGCCGGAGGGCCATGACGCTGTGGAGGTGCCCCCTTTGGTGAAGCCGAAGATGTGTGGTGGAGGTCTCCCAGCGCCATCCAGGAGGCGGTCCAGCACCATCCTCTCCACCGTCTTGGCCGTGCAGCTCATCAGGGAGATTGGGCGCGGCTTGGTGGGTTCCCTGGGCTTGGGATGGCTTGATGTCGCCTCCTTTCCACCCGAGGCAAGCGGCCAGCCAGCCAGGAGGAGTTTGGATTCATGGCCAGGAGTGGCCGCCTCTCCCGGCCGCCCCAGCTTGGGCCAGCATCGAGTAGGTGACGCCGTCAGCGCCCGGAGCGGTGTCCCGTCCCCTTCCTGGCCCTTACCAGCTCCCGGGGGACAGTGAGGGCTGATCAGTGGCGTCGGGGCGAGCGCGAGCGGCGCCGATAACAGCCTACAAAATGTATGTTTTTTCAATGAATTAGCTATTATCGTGATATATAGCTGTTTTCCCCTACAATTGAAGTATAAAATACTCTTTTTAGAATAATTTGCACCTTAATGTAGGCACAGTTGAAGCTGACCTGCAGCCGCTGGACACGGCGGGGATGTGTCGCTGCTAACCCTCTAGAACAAAAATCTTCCACCAGGGCGCTCCGAGCTCCTGTAACGGCTGGGGGTGGGCGGGAAGGGCGGGGAGGTCTCTTTCCGGAAGCAAGTCCTCACCTGTGCCCCACAGCTCGGCCAGCTTGGTGTGGTTGGTTACAACCTGCGCACCATTCGAGCCATTTTGGCCTCCGAACGCCGCCCCGTGACCTGCCGAGCGTGCTCACACCTCACCAGCGCTCCAGATTGTTTGGGTGCGCCGCCTGCTGTAAACAACTTCCGGTGGATAGTTAACCATGTGGTTTCTTTCCCGCACCTCCTGGTTGTAGCACCACCATTCTGGTTGTACCTGCGACCGGGTGACGGGGACCTTCCGTGGTTGGCTGGCCTGGCCTCCGCCGCCTCTCAATGGCCAACGTCATGTTCGTTTCACGCTGGTCCAGATCCTCCGGCGGCTCGTAGGCGGGCCCCCCCTCGGCCAGGATGGCCTGAAACAATGACAATGCACAGTCCGCCCGCTGTATATTCCACCGCGGCGAGGGAGCTGTGGCAGCGCCGGGGTGACTTTGCAGTGTTTGTGGTGGCGACTGCATAGTGGTCACTGGTCAAGTGGGGTGGACCTGCCAGGAGGCGTCCGGTGCCAGGTCACTGGAGTCAAATGAGGTCCACGCCTGCCACCCGGACGTGGGTGGGGCTCCCCGGTAGTTTAGGAGGGACAATTTTCCCGGGACCTTCCTCCAGCACCGCGGCTAGGTTGCGGCCCGCACTGTTGGTGGGGGAGACAGACTGCAGCGTCGGGTGGTGGGCGTTGAAGTCCGCCACCGCACGGGACGCTGCTGTGGTGTGGCCGAGTGGAGAGCAACTCATCGGCCTCCAGTTGCCTCCTCCCAGTGCTGTATATTTTTGTATACAGTCAGTGGGAGGCCTGAAGCTCCAGCTGCAACTGCCATTCCCTCCCGCCCTCGCCCAGTCCACGGGGTCCTCAATTTCCGACGGTTGTGGAGAGCGCTTGCGTACCACTACCACACAGCCTCACGCCATCCCGCCACATGATAGTGAGTCAACCGTTATCCCGCTAGTCCTCACTCAAAGTGCTCCGGCGTCAGCGTTTTCCTGCAGGAGAACGGGTCAAGGTCTCCTCCACTATGGCCTGGAGGACCCAGGTCTCTTGCCACTGAGCCCTTTGAATGGTTCCATTGGAGCACCTTGAGCCCTGCCAGTCGCGGGCGCGGGTGGGGGGAGGTCATGGGTCCTCGCCATCACTTTCTGTTTCACTCCAGCTCGTGATTCTTTATATCGGTGACAGACCCGGAGGGGCTGTGTAGTGGGGGTGGAAGGAGGAGGGCGGGGATGATGAAGGGACTGTCGTGAGTGAGGGAAGGGGCCGAAAGACGCAAATCCTTTCAATCCTCGGCCCAGAGGAAGCCACAGTTTTCCCCCTCGTCCTGGGACGTCATCCGGCCTGGCTAGAAGGTGTGAGATCCCGCCTACCACTCGTCGCAGCATCCAGAGCAATCCGCCACTCTACAGTCCGGACATAATGGCGGGAGTAACTTGGCATTGGGTCAGGGGAGGACGGGCGTGACTCCGGACGAGAAGTGTGGGGGTGGCGGGGCGTCGCCGTGGAATGCACAGGCGACGCCTGATCCGGGCGTGGCCATAACTTCGGGTGGCGTGGTAAGCGATAGGGTCTGGCTGTAGTGGGTGACACGGGCGCCGGTGTGGGGGAGTGGGGGGGGAGTGCCGCAGAATGGGCGTGGGAACATGCCGATCACAGTGACAGGCATTGGCATGGGCAGCGAGAGAGAGTGTAAGCCGGGGTGGGAGAGGGATTGTGTCCC
Source organism: Chionoecetes opilio (assembly GCA_016584305.1). Lineage (NCBI taxonomy): Eukaryota > Metazoa > Arthropoda > Malacostraca > Decapoda > Majidae > Chionoecetes > Chionoecetes opilio. Next base: position 137,339 of record JACEEZ010018462.1, on the reverse strand, counting down.
GCAGCCTCCTCCCTAGACTAGTGGGTGTGGTGCCCTCGCCTGCCACTTCTCTCCGCACTCTGTCGTTGTGTCGGCTATCGTGGGCCCAGTCCCCGCGGGAGATCGGTGTCAGATAGGGAAGAACTCGCTATATCCCCTCGATCCTCGGCGTCGTGTCCAGTGCCCCCGCACCCACATGCCGGCCTCGTAGGAGGCGGAGCCCGGAACAAAGGAACCTTGCGGGGCCCCGGCCGATCACCTCCGCCCTGTAAGCGCCTTCCTCTCACAGGCAGTCGTCGCAGGCCGTTCAGGGCGCGGGGGTTCCAGGCGTGGTGCCTCCCGAAGACAGTTGGGGCATCTGTCGGTCGTGAGCTGCAGGCCTTATGACGTCTTAATGCACTGCTCGATGGGTGCGCCTGGCTGCACACAACCACACCTACGGGGTGTTGACAGACGCCCTTGCAGGTGATTATACCGCTGGCAACCGGGAGCACCGCAGGGGCTCCCTGTCGTATGTCGCAGGAATAAATTTTACCCCAAGGCCCCGGTCCAGACTGTCAGGTGCCGCGCACAAATCAGCTCCACCAGTACCTGACGGTCGGGGCCCTGTCCCCGACGGCACGGAGGGCGCCCCGCGAGATCAGCTGGATGATCCCCGCACCGCTTCAAGAGGCATGTCGAGCGGGTAGCGCTGAGGGACGCTTGTGGATGGGTCCTCTCACGGGATCAAGCAAACACAAGTCTGGCCGGGGCGTCCCCTCCTGAGCCAGGCCACACATCCTATCGTCGAGGCGCAGGTCCTTGGGGGTCCGGATGTATTCCCCCTTCAGGTTGGGCCTGACATCCATCTGCAGCCTGCAGGTCCTGCTTTGCAGGCTAGCCACGACGGCCCGAGGTAGTGGTTGGCATAGCCTGTCTAACAACCGAGTTTGAACCTAGCCGCTTGCTGCCCGTGACGGTTCTGGCTGACGTCTTGCCCCCTGGCGGTCCACGGTCGGAGCAATTCCGCCCTGGTCCTGAGCGGGCGTCAACCGCTTTGTCGGCGTCCCTTCGCCTTGGCGCAGCTCACCCCATTACCAACCACCACACACTGTTCTGGGGTCGTCAACGCATGTCGGCGTCTCCTTCCGCCCTTGGCGCAGCTCATCCCCATTTACCACCACCACCACCCTGTTCCTGCGGGGCGTCCACCATCCACTCTGTCGTTCTCCTGCGCTTTGTTTTGCAGTCGGCCCCATCAACCCGACTCCGGCCAACGGAGGCGTCGCTTGGGGGCACGGCGCCGTAACCGTGCGACCGCAGCACAGGTCCCCATATGCAAGTTAGTCAAGGAAGTCAATTTCCGCCACGACACACGAAATTTTACATAGGGAGGGAGCCCCTGGCACACCCTCCCAGCACCGAACACCCCTGACCTGACTTTACCCGTATCAGGAGCACGTAGTCGCACGTCGTACTAGAATGACCGACGGAATGACACTGGGCTGTGTCCTGATGCTCGTGGCGTAGCTATCGTGGGGGGTGGGGGTATTGGGGGGAAACTTGCTCCCCCATGAGAATCCTGTGCCCCCCCCCCCACTGGCCACGGCTGCCGTATTCTATATAATGTTCTAATGCCCACCACTGTCTGATCTTAGAATATACCCTTCTTTGTGGCATTAGAGTGGCCCCTGAGCTCCGCTTGCTTAGTGCCTCCCAGGTGCCCCCCCCCCCCCATTAATAGCTACAGTACATAGCTACGCCACTGCTAACAAAGCAATCCAGTCCTTTAACAACCCACAAACTACGTAGAAAAAAAAAAAAAAAAAAAAAATAGATGACATCCTACCCACAATCCTCTGCATCGCTGTTAATGAGTTCGAAGCACTAACGAACCTTATCAATATAAGCTTTAAAAAGATACTACAACACTATACCAACACTAATACTAACTCACATTTACTAACTTTTAAGACTTAGATAACGTTACTGGTCAATAACTATTGGTCAAAAGTTAACAGGTAAGAGCGTGGGAAGGAAATAAGGAACAGGTTTAGTATTTCGAACTTTCGAAGCAGTGTTGAGTTCCTTGAATAATCTGGTACGAGCGACAGTCAAGAGCGAGCCAGCAAGGGAGCAGGACGCGTGTGCAGGCAGCTGGGAGGAGGAGAATTATTTTTGGCCAAACAACGATATATTTTGTTGCTTTTCTTCATATTTCTGCGGCATAAGTTAAGTAGAGAGAGAAAGGGAGGGAGTGGAAGAGAGAGAGGAATGAATGGGCAGTGGCGGATCTAGGGGATGGCCATGGCCACCCCTGATCCGAGTCAAGGGCCTCATGAAAATTCAACCATTTCTTTTTAATGGCTATGCCAAAGACTACTGTATACAGTAGTCTTTGGCTATGCCATGGCCACCCCAAACTAGATCTGTGTCCAGCCTTGGGCACCCTCAGTCGAACATTTTTTGCGGCGCTACTACTGTGAGTGGGAGAGGGAGGGAGGGAGAGCTTACGTGTGATTTGAGGTTGTTTATATCCTCCTTGCAAAGTAATGGCTGTTGCCTCATTACACACTCCCCCAACTGGCCATGGCTGCCGCAATCTGCTTGTACCTGTGACTGATAATATGCACTAATACCCTTCTATGTGGCATCAGAATGCCCCTGAGCTCCGCTTGCCATAGTGCCCACCTAGTTGCCCCCCCCCCCCCCCCCTTTGATAGATACCTAGCCACCACTGCTGATGCTACAGCTGCCCGCTGAGTTATCTCTTCTCTCCGCCGATTTTTTATCTCCGTTCAGGAAGTTACAGTCCCTGTCTCTTGGTGAATTCATGCCATTGAAGGACTGCTGATGCCTCCTGATGCTGACAAGCTGCTTGATATGCGATGTTTGATGCTACACAATGTTTAGGTAGCCTATTTTACTCACATAGGAAAGGGATATGACTATGCGCCAGATCAAGGAAATATATTTATTTCGAAATTATTTGCCTTATCCCATTTTGATAAATTATTAATGATCGTAAAAAAATATGAGCCTTAGGTGGGTGAACTACGTTTAATCTAGAAAGTTACATTTTCCGGTATGTTAGTTGTATAGACGTTAAATGTGTGTATGATATTTGATGTGCATAATGAGGAATTATTATAAATAGTGGAAGTGCCTAGTGACTGACAGCCTCATGTGACATGTGACTGACAGACTGACAGTTCATGGCTGAAGGAGTGTCGCCTCAAGCCATTATTATTCTCAACATTATTGTTCTGCACAAAACATGAGGGAAAGGGACAGAGTAAGACACGTCTGCAATGTCTCCATTCTAAATTTGTTTTCTGAATGGACAGATTTTATTAATGCAGTGATATGAAGAACAAAGGAAAAACAAACAACGCTAGAATGTTAGTGATTCCTCAGGCAAACCTTGTGCAGCGCGTAACACGAACACGTAGAAACAAATAAGAGTATCGTCATGGTGAAACACTAAATCATAATATTGCCTAGCTGCTTTCAATGAGGAACAAGTAACGCCATGGTCACTACTGTTTCAGCGGGCATCGAGGCGGCGGCGGCGGGCACGTTCACCGACAAGACCGTGCAGATCACGGAGCTGCAGGTGCCGGAGTCCCCGAGTGCCAGCCACAACGTGACGCTCACCTGCCGCTTCCGCCTGGGGGTCCCGGCCACCACCTGTACACGGTGAACTGGTGGCGCGGCAAAGACCAGTTCTACACCTACAAGGGCAGCAACTACGACCCCCAAGCACGCGTACTCCTTCAGGGGCATCCGAGTGATGGTGAGACAGAGAGAGAGATTGCTTGCTTGCTTTATTAGGCTTAACACAACATACATAAAGTTAATTATACATTGCTTATATACAAGCTGCGGTCCATTGAGCCGAGACTTTTATGGACCTGATGCCTAAGACTTTTTAATTACAGCAGTCGTAGAATCATTATAGACTTGAATATTGAACATTTTATATAGAAATAAAGAATATACATATAGGTTCATTTGATTTGTTACATTAATCAATAGTTATAATAATATTAATAATGATAATACTAATAATAATGATAATAATAATAATAGTAGTTGAATAAAGGGATCATCATAATAAGTTATAGCAAAATATTGATAAAAAATATAAATAATGGTGACGTAATATTGCAATATATGTAATAATAAGAACAGTAATAACAATAATAATAATAGTAACAATGTTAGTATGATTGTAGTATTAAATCAACTTGAATCACTTTTAATTACCTTGCTGGTCATTTTCGAGCATCTTGAGCTTAGTTTTGTATTGAAATGAATTGAGTGTTAGGATGTTTTTCATGTCGTCTGGGAGTTGGTTCCAGGGAGTTGCTTTTGGAGAGAGAGATTATCAGAGGGAAATGTATTTGTGTTTATGTGGGTTAGAAATGACGTGGTGTGTGTGTGCGTGTTTAATTTTTCTTGCACGCACGGCCTAATCACTTGTTGGACATGCGATTTCCAGCTGTTTCCTTCTCGGAGAGAGCTTGGAGCTCATAGACACCGTTCTCTGGTAAAGCTGGGACCTTACACACCAAGTGCATCCCATCCTCTAGCTCGATGGGGACAGTAACTGCCCGCGTTTTCAGGGAAATTTTTCGAGCAGTGAACCGGATTCGAACCTATTTGGATCACGGGACGCACACAAACTTTACCAACTGTACCACACGGGCAGTACATCTCTGTGTGTGTGTGTGTTTCAGTTATACTATTAATTTTGAGTTGAAAGCTTGAATTTCTGTTCATATGTCTGTATCAACTCATGATTTACACACACACACACACACACACACACACTTTCTCATTCCCTCAATCAGCCCTTGTCTACCCTATCCGTCCGTCATCGCAATCCTTCCCCCCACCACCACCACACACTCACCTCCTCCGCCGCCCGTGTACAGGAGGAGGCGTCGACGGAGGAGTCCGTGGTGCTGCTCAACGTGTCGGAGGCGACGTCGGGGGTGTTCAAGTGTGAGGTGATGGGCGAGGGTCCCTCCTTCCGCACGGCCGTCAAGACCAAGCTGATGACCGTCACTGGTGGGTAGAGGTCTTGTAGGCGCCGAAGGGGAGGTGGGGCAGGGTTAGGGTAGGGGAGGAGGTGTTGGTGCAGGAGACAATAATATTGTTTGGAAATATCTATAATTAAAGTATTTTTAATTTTACATTATGTATGTGTATATTCCTCATTGTGTGATAGTGTCAGAGAGAGAGAGAGAGAGAGAGAGAGAGAGAGAGAGAGAGAGAGAGGGGCTAATCTGGTAATTATGGGTTTAACTCCTGCACAAACCAACCACTAAAGACATTTTAATAAGGTGACGTCTCGAGGTGCTAAAAACTTTATCCTTCTTGTGCCTCAAGCATGGCTTTCTGATCCATTTACATCCTATAAGCTAAGTGGAGATATCAGGGCCAGGACCTATATATAAAGCATGTAGTGGAAATGTGCAGTCACTTAGCCTTCACCAGCACTTCAGTCAGTACACACACACACACACACACACACACGAACTTCGTATTAATATGATTAATATACTTTTAATCAATAGTTTGTTTCACTTAATTTTATACTACAAAAATTTTATACACTCTCTTTTCTCTCTCTCTCTCTCTCTCTCTCTTCTCCTCTCTCTCTCTCTCTCCTCTCTCTCTCTCCTCTCTCTCTCCTCTCTCTCGCTCTCATCTCTCTCTCTCTCTCTCTCTCTTCTAGAATATACGATCGATTCAAATATGACTAGTTTACTATGCTATGCCAAACATAGCATGCAGTAGTAATAGTAGTAGCAGTACTGGTGGGAGTATTGCCTTGTTTAGCAGTAGGTGTTAATGAATAGTAATTATAGTTTTAAGTCTTGCAATTACACTAATGACAGTTTAACAGCTCTTAACAGAGGGAGAGAGATAGGGAGGAGGGAAGGAGTGATGGACGGAAGGAGGGACGGAAGGAGGGAAGGAGGGAAGGATGGATGGAGGGAGGGAGACAGAAAGGAAAGATGAAGGGAGGGAAGGGAGGAGGGAGACAGAAGGACACCAGGTAGGAGGAACAGGTGTTGTAAGAAGCAGGTAAGGGAGGGAGGGAAGAAGGGAGGAGACAAAAGAGTAGAGGAAGGAGAAAGGGAGAAAGGTTACTGAAATTTAAGAGGAATGGGAGGGAAGAAAAAGGTGACGAGAGAGAGAGAGAGAGAGAGAGAGAGAGAGAGAGAGAGAGAGAGAGAGAGAGGATGGGAGAAAGGGAGAAAGGGTTCTGAAATTTAAGAGGAATGGGAGGGAAGAAAAAGATGACGTGACAGAGAGAGAGAGAGAGAGAGAGAGAGAGAGAGAGAGAAAGAGAGAAAGAGAGAAAGAGAAAGAGAAAGAGAAAGAGAAAGAGAAAGAGAAAGAAAAGGAGAGAGAGAGAGAGAGAGAGAGAGAGAGAGAGAGATGGCGAGGAGGGAGAGATGGCCCCGTGGATTAACAACATCCCAGGGAAGGAGAGGAATGCATTGTACAGACTTTGAGAATATGAACGATAATTTATTGGAAAATACGAAAAGGAAATGGAAGGAGAGGATCCGAGGTCTGTGTGTTCGCGATTTAGGTGGAGTGACTGTACAACAAAGCGTACGTAGTACGGATGTTGTAGGCTACATCCGTACAACATCCACGAAGTGTACATTCACGGGGTGTGTGTGTACACACACCGGATATTGGATACACTTTGAGTACTCCGTAGTGTAGTGGTTAGCACGCTCGGTTCCAACCTAGAAATCCTTCCAGAAAAATATGCTTCCAGAAACATTTTTTTATATGTACTAGTAAACATTTTGAATTAATTTGAGTCATTCAACTGAAACTAAGCTTAGCTTAAGTTTCATGGACTGTATATTAAATGGATCAGTATCAAATTCGTGTACTATCGCAGATATACAATTTATTTGTTCAATTTTTCTAATTAGTTAGTCCACTAATAACGAAAATAGTCCAATCACAGACATTCCTATATTTATAAAGAAAAATCAGTAATTATCATGGATAAACGAGCTAAGAGTAGCTATTCTGAATTCTGATCTTATGCACAGACGAAAGCCACAATCGGCATCCTCCCCCAAGGAGCCGAGGCCATGGCCAGTGCCCCAGCCCAAGGAGCCGAGGCCATGGCCAGTGCCCCATCCCAAGGAGCCGAGGCCATGGCCAGTGCCACAGCCCAAGGAGCCGAGGCCATGGCCAGAGCCCCAGCCCAAGGAGCCGAGGCCATGGCCAGTGCCCCAGCCCAAGGAGCCGAGGCCATGGCCAGTGCCCCAGCCCAAGGAGCCGAGGCCATGGCCAGTGCCCCAGCCCAAGGAGCCGAGGCCATGGCCAGTGCCCCAGCCCAAGGAGCCAAGGCCATGGCCAGGGCAGGACAAGCAGGTGAACGGCAGCTGCCGATTATGGCTTCGTCTGTACAGGTAAGACATTATTATGAAATAATTACACGAGATTAAAGTATAACAAAGACGTTATTTCTTCTCATTAAGTAACTAAATATTAATACAGCATCCAGTAATACCTAAATGTGAACTCTCCTTATCAGCTTAATGAGCAGAAATAAAGTCTTTCAGTAATATTATATTCTCATAGAATTACATAGAAAAGCGCCAAATTGGAGCAGAGGATGCAGCCCTGACATCAGAAAGTGACAAACTATATCTAATCGTGGGGGTCACCAGAATGTCACATTTCAGCAATTGGCTCCTGGACTATGAGGAATGGAACAAAAATTATGAGAAATTAAAATGTTGATATGGAGACAGGACCATAAGAGTGTAGCTCAGGCCCTGTAAAATATAATTAGGTAAATATAACCACACACGCGCACGCACACACACACTCCAGGTATAACGTAGTGTAGTGATAGCACGCTCGGCTCACACTCGAGAAATCCAGGGTTCGATCCCCGGGCGGAGTGGAGATAGATGGGGCCGTTTCCTTAAAACACGAGCCCCTGTCCACCCAGCAATGAATGGGTACCGGATGTTAGTCGGGGGTTTGTAACTAAACAATGAATGTGATGAATACAACTAACGCCAATAACACTATAGTTGCCATTGAACTAATGTCGCCAGGTGCCATATATTACGAATGTGTTAGCATCTCTAGAGACTTGTATGTACCACTGAAGAGGCATGCACAGCAGCTTATAGTATGTACCTGTCTTTACAGACAGTAGTGATGCTAAAATTCGTAATATTCGCCTATAAAATTCGCCTGGTGACATTAGTGCAGTCGCGAGTATAGTGTTATTTACGGTAGATGAATACACGCACACACGCACACGCACGCACTATATACGATGTCCTATATACAATTTTTAACAATGGCCTCTTTCCTTTTTCTCTCCACAAATTTGCTTCCACTCAATGATTATTAATTTTCCTTGAAAATCTTATGTCTCTCCCCCCACGATCCGCCCCCTTGGATGCATCATCGTCCTTTAGGGCCAAAAAAATCACGAGATAAGGGAACTGGGCAGGGGGGCGTCTTTTTTTGAGAAGGGGTAAGGGGCTGACTCTGACCTTTGTTTTAGGGGGTTTTAAAAATATAAAATGGGTTTGCTTTTCAGTACACTTAAAGGGTCACTTACACTGAGGAAATACTGGGGTCTCCTTGCCCCAAAAATCGCTCAACTCGCTCGCCACTGGACCCCATAAAACCTCAACCCTAAAAAAAGAGTAAAATAAAAACAAAACTTTAAATACTGTAATATCAGCTTTTATATTACCATAATTATTCAGGGGTAAACAAGTATGTGCTTCCAAAATTTACCTGCTTTGCTAAACATTTGGATCAAATTTTACATATCCCAAATTCTACATAAAACTACATCTTTAATACCTGAAATAGCTTGTTCCACAAAAAATTTAAAAGAGGTTAAATTTTACAGTTTAAAGATGAACTCATAAAATATTTCCAACAGCCATACTTTTTTTGAGATTTGGACATTTATAGCGGCAATTGGGGATACTTTGAGCTTACTTACAAATTCCCGTCACCCTCGTATTTGATGAGGCCTCCTTCCGAACGTTTCCCTTCTCTCACTCTGTCCTTGGTTTTTGCCGATGATTGCAAGGTCTCGGGTGTTTGATGTTAAATAAGGCCGGGCAGTTTTTTGATTTTTAAAAAAGGGCCCAGCACGTTTTTGTTGACCTTTTTTTTTTGTTTTATTATTAACAATAGCTAAACACTATCAATATATTTTTGACTTATAGATAAACTAAAAAATTTAAATAAAGAAAATCATATTCAAAGTTGTTAACACTTGTATCCCTGATCACAGCGAAAAAATTGTTACCTCATTACAAATTCCCCCCCTTGATCCGTTATTATTTTTCATTGGGGGACCATGGGTATATTTTTATGTACATAATGGCCTTCAATGGTGGGGCCGCGTTATCGGGCAGGGATAGCCACAACCCATTTGGTGAAGAGGTCGTCTTTGGTGATGACTTTTTTGTTCCCTTTGTGCTACTGGTAAAGCCCCAGTCCCATAGGGGCAATAATTGGGGAATCAATACGAAAAACTAAAATGACCCTTGCGAATGATGGCGATCTTTTGATAAAAAAATAGGGGTCCGTAGGGTTCTAACCTCAACACAGAATTAAAAACGATGCGGTACGATAAAATGTGCGAATCAATGAGAACTAAACACAAACAGATAAAATTCAACTCGATGCAATACATAACTGCGATGGCAATAATGAAAATACGACACAGTACGGTGGAGATGGGGAAATCAATACGGATCGGGGAGATGCGATACGGAAAGCGATGAACTAATAGGAACTAATAGGACCCAAATAGAAAACCTCACAACCTTGCGACCCGATACCACCAGTAGTTTTTCGGGGGATGGTATAAAATCGCCGCCTTCGCAGTGATCCTCGTAATTGGCAGTTCCGCTCGAGTGAAAACGACATGCCGGGGAAATTCAACAGGGAAGGTCGGGGGGTAGTTGTGCGCGGAAAACAAGGGCCAAACCCACCTGCTCGGAAAAACCCCCCGGTCCCTCCAGTGACGAGGAAACCTCCAACAAATAATGAAGTAGAGAATTCCCGCAGCAGAAGATCCGCCCTGAAACGTAAGAAGGCCCAGTCCCCCCAACCCGACCAGGGGCGGAGCATCCCTTTCGAATGGCTCAAGGACCTGATATAAGGAATGATATAGGGAAAAACATCATGAGCTATTGATAATCCCATCCTTCTACAAAAGGGCACATCAGAAAAACGCCCTATGGAACGCCAAGGCAGAGGGGCTAGGCCAGGAGTCGGGGGGCCTTCTGCTCACCTGGGCCGGGCGTGGGACTCGTATGGGAAATTGGTGAAGACCCTTACCAAAATCTGGGGAGGGCCCTTGCACAAGTGTCGTTCGCGACAAGTGGATCCTCGACAGTTTTAAATTTTTTAAGCCGCATATTATTTGCCCAAAAAAAGGGGTACTGGACTTTTAAGTATAATAAAAAAAAAAAATTAAAATAATTCTCATTATAATCAACCTCACCCACCTTATGTTAGCTTGACTTTAAGACACAGTTGTTCTATTTCAAGAACAGATCAGGGTTAATGACGTGTTTTTCCCCCCCGCCATGTATTATTGAACGGGGTAAGTCCATCTTGTCTTTTCAGTTTCTGTCACCCAAATCCTCCGTCCCTTGTCTCCAAACCCGCATAATTTTTTCTTCCAAAATTGTCTTGAATATTTCACACGATGCCATCTCTGAAATCCAAAAAAAAAAAAAAAAGAAATAACATTTTGGTAAGTTAAAATGTCGATGATTGGGTGCGAACTGATAAAATTTCTCTACGCCCCACCTTTAATTAGTTTTTTGCTTTGGTATCGTTTCAGATTCGCATCTTTTCTTCTAATTAAGGTTTAAACAACATCCACATGCCCAAGACCTATATTTTGACACCTTTTTTTTTATTTTTATCAGTCTGAACCAAGATATGGGAAATAAAAGGGGCTGGGAGCCATTTTGGGCGCCACTTGTTTTCCATAAGCACATGCAGGGTTTCTGAGGGGTTTAGTATGCTACTCAGGACAATTTTTTGAAACCCACCTGCAATTTTCAGCTGCAAATTTGTTCGGGGTTTAAACCTATTTCTCCTGGACTTTAGGGAGCTGTATGATGGATCCTCCCCAAAAATTGAGACCTACTCCAACATGGGCGGTAAGGCCCGAGAGCAAGCAACTGGGAGGGAGAAAAAAATGGAGGCAGACGCCACGGCCCCAAAATTCTTAGAAGCGTTTTAGGAAGAGAAGATTGTGAGATTTCCGTTCAGATTTTTTTTTAAAGGATAAAACAAAATGTTTATTTAAAGAAGGAGTAGTTTGGGGTCATTGAAAAGGGGGATAATTATCTGGAGGTTTATCGATAGATAGGGGAAGAAATTGGGTTTTTGAGGCATTGAACAAAACAAAGGTTTTTTCTTTACCCAATCAAAAAAGATAGAAAGATCAGAATTGGCGCTGGTGGCTCTCTCCGTGAATCATTTTGTTTTTGTTGGTTGGACGTCTAATAAAAAACGTTGAAAAATGCAGGGTAAATCACCGATCTGTGAACAGTCACCCCTCCCTAAATCTAGGCCGTAAAGCGTCCCCGCCTACGGGCTCTTTGTTTGCCGTGTGCTCCCCCCCAAAAAAGAGCACAAATAGAAAACAACACGCAAACATCACGTAGTAGTGGGTAGGGTTTAGTTAACTTAGAAGATCATTAATGAATAATAGAATGAGAAGCAATTTTAGTTTTTCTAAATTGGGTTCAAAAAAACATTTTTCCTTGACCCATATTTTTCATATGGCTTTTGCCTTCATTATCGTATGCCTTTTCACTTATCAATAAAATTAGTTATTGTGGTATTATTTTTTGTTTTCGTTTGTTTTTGTGTTATGATATTGGTTATTTATGTAAATTTTTGTTTTACAGATATGGGTGATTTGTTGTGTGAATGAATACCTCCCTATTATGTTTTTCAAATTGTTTGATTTCAGTTGTTTGTTTGTTTTTTGCATTGGAATAAAATTTAGAAAAACGTAACTTTTTTATTGCTTAAAACCCTTACCAAAGAAAAAAAAAATATTTGTTTTTTTTTTATGAACTTTTAAGTTTATAAAAGACAAAGAAATATTTAAAAAGATTTGTAAGAATTTTTATGTAGGGGTTCCCCGACATGAACATTATTGCAAGGGTTCCACAAGGGTAAAAAGGGTTGAAAAAACGCGCACAAATTTTTGTGATAAAGTTGCATGCTATAATTGCAAGAGAAAAAATTAAACATTCCCAGCCAGATGAAGTTTCTCACTTAAACGGTTCTTCCTCATCACTTAAACAAGAAGTGTTTTTCTTAATTAGAATGTAGCGCTTCTTTTTCTATAGTCGTGTGTGTGTGTGGGGGTTTGTGTGTGTGGGTTGTGTGTGGGTGGGGTTTTGGGTTGTGTGTGTGGAGTTTGTAGGTGACTCAGTCGCGCCTTAAGAAATGTGGTTTAATTTAATACGATGATAAATAAAGTTTGTACAGTACTGATAATTATGAAAAATGAAAAGCGTATTTGACAAAATTGGTGTGTGGTGGCGGTTGTGGAGTGTTGGTGGTGTTGGGGTTGTGTGTTGTGGTGTGTGTGTGTGTTGTGAATTAAATTAAATTTGAATTGAAAAAAGGGTTTTTATTGCTCAGACTTCAACAAAGTATGGACAAGCCCTTATTGCCAACGGTCATTTCCATATCAAAAAACAAAATACATCTTCAGAACAAAACAGATTTTTCATTGAACATTTTAAATTTTACACCCGGGGGAAAAATACTACCTATTTAAGTTTTTAACATTATACTCTGCTTTAAATTAATACTTTTTCCTTCCCTTTTGGGTCTAGCCCCAGAAATACTCTGGGATATAGTTATGCCTGAGCTGATTATCGCCTGATTGACACTCTAAGACAACATGGTAGTCACCCCCTGGGCTGCCCATAAATTTTATCACAAATTCTTTCCTCTCTGGGCACTTTTTGGTATCTTCCTGCTGTTACTGGAGTCATTATTGTTTTCCTAAGTTTAGAAAAAAAATTCGTGATTTTGGTCTTCAATTTAGTTAAATACCCCTCTCTCCCAAAATAACCTTAAAAGAACATATTTTACTACAACAACTTTGTCATAAGATTGTGTGTGTGTGTGTGTTGGTGTGTGTGTTTTCATCTAGTTGTTTTCTCTAGTTGTTTTTCGGGGCCAGAGAAACGCCGTAGGGCCCCCGTCTCCATAATTTTTTTTTTTATCATTCATCCTTATGGTTTTTTGGCCGAAGCCACCACCCCGGAGAGCAGGTACAAACCCGGCAACACCCGTACCCATTCACTGTGGTGGACAGGGGCTCGGGTTTTAAGGAAACACCCAATGTTTCCGCTCCGCCGGGGAGAAACCGGGTTCTGGGTTGAAAAACTGAGCGGTTTTCCCCCAGACCCCTATGTAACACTTGATACACCGAACTCTGAGGTATGTCAGGAGTCCGCTGAAGGTCGAGTGTCATTTGAACGCAAAGACCTCCGCCCCGCCTACCGGCCCTGAATAAGCTCCGTTCCAAGTCTCCACTCGGGCGATTTATTCGAACACAGATGGGCGCCTGTGTCGGCATGGAGGGGGAATGGCTCGTTGGGCTGAGTACTTTTGGGCAGTTGTTCACGGTGGACCCTCCAACTGAGCGTTTCACCCCAAGGGGTTACGGGCATAGAGCGATCCTCCCATTGACAAACCGACCCTCTCTTGACGAAGTCAAGGGGCTGTAGCAAAGTTGAGGGGTAAAAGGGCAGCTGGTTTTTGAATGTCGTGCGTAGCTCCTCAAAGCTGGGGTGAGGCCATGATCCGGGGGGTTGCATGCTGCCCTCTGCGTGTGGCAATCAGGTACCTTTCCTCCTGATGGAAAAGGGGGCTGGTCGTCCCTATTGGAAAGGGAAAAGGGGGACCGTCAGAGCAACAATTACCCGGTTTTTACACTGCTCAGCGTACCAGGCAAGGTGCTTCCCCATCTATTGCTGACACGGATTCGCAGTCATCGGGTAAACTTCAGAGACCTCAGCAGTCGGGGTTCCGCCGGGTAAGTCAACAACGGACCGTATCCTGGGCGCTTCGTGTCCTGGTGGAACGCCGACGTTAGTTTCGACAGGGGATCTTGCAGCCTTGTTATCTCAAAAAGGGCTTTTGACTAGTGCATCGTGAGTCACTCGGGGATCTTCGCGACTTCGGGGGATTCTTGCAAGGTTTTGGGTTTGAAACTGGTCTGTATTCTGGGACTGAGAGTCTGTGAAGTTGGGGCGGTTCCAGTTTTTTTCCCTGGAATACAGGATTTAGGCGGGGTGTTCCCTTGCCCCATCACTTTTAACGTTTTAGGGATGGGTTTGGAAAAGGTTGTAACAAAGTGTTTGTGGAGCCCTGGGAAAACCAAGACACTGATCTTTTTTTTGCCGATGATCAGTAATCTTTGCTGATCGTGGGTCCGGGGGATGGCTTCGGGCGCGCACGGGAGGCAAAGCTTGGGACTTGAGGTCTCCGGTCAAGCCAAGGTCCGGTTTTTGGGACTTACTAGATGAGCGCAGTCTGTTCATGCGTGTGGCGAGGACATTGAGATCATGGAATTTTTTACATACCTTGGTACGCGTCCATAATGATGGCGGGTCACGTCGAAGTCTTAGGGCGGATTGGATAGCCCCGGTTTTGGACTCGCTCAGGGGGGGAGTATTTGGCTTTGTCGTACCTGGGGCAGGAACAAATCCGGATTTTCAGGCGTTTGTGACCCCTGTTTTACTCTAGGGTTGTAGACATGACACTAAATAGTGATTTGAAGAGACGAAAAATCCCTTTTTAAATAAGTGTCTTCGCAGAATTATGGGGTTTCGCTGGATGATTACGTGTCAAATCAGCGATTGCCCCGTGAACTGAATCGGGCCTTTAAACCCTGCATAGTCCGTCAGGCTAACTTCAGCTTATGGGATGGGGGCACGCTACCCTGAAACCGATCCTTCCCATCGGTTGTATCTGTAAGATACAATCCGCGTGGAGGAGGCCAAGGGGGGCGCCCACAAGGCTCGTGGCGGGGGCATTTTATGTTTTTTGTGAGAGTGTTTGGTATGGGAAAGGAGCCTGCATGGGGACTCGCGCGGGGTGCCCCCCGGGGAGTGGGTCGTAGGGTGGGCGAGGCACGCCCCCCCAGGCGGCCCCTAATGATTGATTGATTGATATACCCCTGGGGAAATTTTTCTTAAAATATACTTTAATTCATACAAACTGCAAGATGAAGGGCTTAAATTTCCTACTTTTTTTAATTGTTCTTTTCCTAACAATTTTCGCATTCCGTAAAAGCCCCTATGTAAAATATATATACAAAAAAGTCCAAAAATAAAGCAACAACCAAACCACTAGTAACCTCCACACTCAAACAACATTGCCCTTAAAAACCTCCACTACTTGAATCGCCAGAAAAAACCCTAACAACTTACTAAAAAATGTCTCATTATATTTTTTCTTCTGCGTTTCTCCAGCTTGCATGGGGCGGTCTGGTCGAAATTTCCCTTTTTGAAAAAATTTTTTTTTGGCTTTTCAGAAATTTCTAGTCTTGCTTGTTTTCACTTTGCAGGTTTTTGATAGCCCCTTTGTGTAATTAATCTTAGTGAATTTTATTGTTTTATCAATATTATTTTTAGTAGAAATACTAGTCAAAATTAATGTTTTATATTCATTAACTAATCTCTCATCAAAAACTTTTCCCCAGCCCCGATTTTTTCCCTTAAAAAAAAATCGAAAAATTAAAAAATTTTAAGTACTTTCAGCGATTTAAATCGGGGGCCTGGGGGTAAAAAAAATAACTGAAAAGTCACATTTGGGCTGCGTAATCACATCATCTTTTCTTTAAATTTAGAAATGATACTCTTTTGTCATCACGCGTGTCAAATCTATCACATAATTTTGAAACCCTTAATCTTTAAATAAACCATTAATGTTTAAGTGTTGATCCACATTCCCCCCAAAAAAATTTTATTTTACAGTGCCTAGGGATGGAGGTTACTTTTAAAAAAGAATTTTAAAACTCCTAAATGTTTTGAATTTGGGAAAGAAAAGGAGCAGCGCGGGGGGAAAAATGCTTTTTTGGTTGGAACAGTTTTGAGTTAAACCCAAAGTTATTTTATGGAAAAGGTCCTTTTTATTCATCTGAAGTAAAAGGGATGTGTGCGGAGGGGGGGTTTTAAACATATCGAGTCTACCCCAGTATAAAGTCCGTATATTTGTCCCCCCTCAGTTTAGACTCTACGTATGAAAAATGTTTTGATGGTTTTAATATGTGTGTATTTATATGTCGGTTGTTATATTATTTGTGTGTTTTTAAAAAAGAGCAAGATGTATAAATTAAAGGTCTGATCACGGCTGTATCTCTACAGACCTTGGAAAAGAGTACGTACTTTCCCTTGGCGGTGTGTGTGTGTGGTAGGGGTAGGTAATTAAGATTAAATCTTTGTCCTATTAACATTTTGCAAGTCCCAAAATACTGGGTTTTTACTATACAAAGCCCCACCACCCCGGGACGAACTTGGTGGGCTGGAACCTTTGCCCGAATGCGCGGGGACGCTGCAAAAGCGGGGGGTGCAGCTCTACCAACCAGCCACCCTGCCCGGGTGGGTGGGGAAAAGGGAGAGTGTTTTGTTGTGTAAATTTAAAAACGCCACAAAAGAAAGCCTTTGAGCGCGATAAATCATAATGTGGGCGCTTCATGATAAGAAAAAAATGAAAAAGAGAAAAAAAGAGGAAGAAAGAGAAAGGAGAAAGAGAAATGGAGAAGGTTTAGAGGAAGGTAAAAAGGGGGAAAAAAAGTTATGAAGCGATACATGGTGAAAAAGCAAATCTTCCCTCAAAGGACTGAATTCCTCTTGTTTTAAGAAAGAGAGAAAAGAGAGAGGAGTTGTGGCGGCATAGCTCAGAAACCACTAAAAACTTTTTATCGTACAGAACAATCAACGTATTTTTGTTTTGTCAGGCTTCATCCACGTCACTTTAGCCTCGCAAGACGTGCAGAAAAATTAAGGGTGTATCAGGGCGATGGGTGAAGGGTGACATCAGGTTTTCTTTCTTTTCATGGTGAAATTATTATATTTACCATTTCCAATAGAGTATAATTCCACCGAAATTTTTTATTTCAATGTTATTCCCGGGGTTAGTGAATATAATTAGAAAAAAAAAGGAAATCTTACAAAAAACATGACATTGAACCATAGCTTACCATATCATTCAGTAGGTGCAAAATGAAGATTTAAACCCTTTGGAAAAAACTTGGTTAAATTAATCGCCCCGCCCATTTCATCTTTCCTGATTTAATGCAATCAAATTCCAATATCTAAAACCGGAAATCCCAGTGGTCGCTGGCAGTTTTAATAAAAAGGTTTGGGGGTCTAGTTTTTGGCTCCCCGACAAATATTTTTCAAAAATTAAATTTCGGAAAACATTGATGCCCGCACCCTGAATACAAAAATATAGTTTTCTGTTGTTCTAAATTTATATGGATGAGTGCATTACGATGGAAGTTTTCTATAATAGCAATTTAATGAAATTATCGCCTCGGTAGCAAAGCTTAATTTTTTTTTTACATTATATTGTGGCTTAAAAATTTGGGCGAGTTCACCTTTTTTCTAAGACAGTACTGCTGCGCGGCAAACGCTTTAAAATAAATAACAATGCCTTGCAAAAACGAAGAATAAAAAATGCCGAATCGGGTTGTTCTGCGACAATGTAGGTTTTTAAAATTTTGGAGGCGACTGCCGCGGCGGGGGGTGGTGGCGGGGGGATTTTGGGGGGGGAGTTGAATAAAAAAATTGCCATTACGCGTGACCATTGCACTTTTCCCGGGTTTCTATCTGATTGATACCAAAAAAAAAAGGAAAATATCTGCCTAGGGATAATAACTTCTAAAAATACGTTATTGTAATAATATCATAAGTAGCATTTACCCCGCTCCTAACTAAACCCCCTTGGTTTTTGGTTATATACAAAGTTTTACAGAAAACAGGCTTCTAACAATATACATATAGAAAAAATCGTTCTTAATATTATACTTTGTGTTTTAAATGCAGTGGAATAAGCCCCTATTTTTTTTTCCGTAGAACAACTTATTATCAAAAAAGTGAGTTAAAAATCCGCGCCCCCGGGATTTTTGGGGTTTCCCGTTCTCTCAATTTTAGCCTTTGCGGGATATCAACAAAATTTGCACTTTTTTTTCATCCCGTCAGCCGGGTTTTTTTAAAAAAATCCGTAACAAAATCTGCAAAATTTCCCCGAGCCTCCAAAACGCCCCCCAAGACTTCAGACGAAAGGCCACGGGGGGTGACTCACTTTTGGGGGTCTTCCTCTCCCCCCCGCTGTCCAAAGCACGTAAACACAAGAGATGAATATAGTACTTGAAGATTTGTTGGGGTTTCTGATAGATTTTTTTTCGATATGCCATATCATGCTCCTTTTTGGGGGCACAAGACCTGTGCCTTTCAAGGGAATTTGGGCAACATTCAGACCGATAGACAAAGTTTAAAAGGTTGAAAAGATTAGTGCGGCGGGGTGAGGGGGAGAAAGAAAAAGGGGGAGGGGGAGGGAAAACCAGGACAAAAATGACCCGTGAGTTAGTAGAATTTAGCAAAGAGGAAGAGGGAGGAAGGGGAAAAAGAATGGGGGGAGGGGAAAAATAAATTTAAAGGGGTTTCCCCTAAATTAGGTCACTGTCGGAGAGAGAAAGGCCTCCTCTCCTTTCCTTTTTTCAATCGTTTTTTTTTTTTCTCTCTCTCTCTCTCCTCTCTCTCTCTCTCTCTCTCTCCTCCTCGCTCTCTTCTCTCTCTTTTCTCTCTCTCCTCTCTCTCTCTCTCCCTCTCTCTCCTCCCCCCTCTTTTTCCTTCGGCTCTCTCCCGGGGTTTTCCCCCTTTTCCTTCTCCTTCAGTTCCCCCTCTCCCTCCCTCCGTCCGTTTCGGTTTTTGGGGGGTCCACCTTGGGTTTTCCCCAAAACCCCCCATTTATTTTTTCCCCCCTTTTTAACTTAAATTTTTCCGGTATTTCTAACCTTTCGCTCCTCTATTCCCAAATTCCCCCATTTCCCCCCATTTTTCCCAAAAACCCCAAAAAAAAATTTCCCCTTTTACAAACTTTTTCAAACCGGGAAATAAAAATTTTTTTTGATTGGTCCCTTTCTTCAAAATCCCTGTTTTCCCCCTTTCCCCTTTTTTCCCTTTCCCCCCGCAAATTTTTTGTTTCTTTTTTCCCCCCTCCCCAAAAAAGAAATTTGGGGGAAATAAACAAATTTTTCGCCCTTTTTCCCAAAATTGTTTTTCAAATAAGGCCCCGGTTCCTTATTGTGGAAATTGTTTTTTTGGTTCCCAAAAAAAAACAAATTTTGGTACCTTTTAAAATTTTTTTTCCCCTCATGATTAAAAACCCCCTTACCCGACAAATCTTAACAGGGGGAAAAAAAAATACAATTATCACCCCTTTGGGATTTCCCCCTTCCCCGCTGACCACCGGAGGGGGGGGGGAAAAATTTCCCTTTTTCGGCGGTTTTTTCCCCTTGGGGTAAATTTTTTTAAATTTTTTTGGTTTCCGGCTCACTTTCTCTAAAAAACACCACCCCCCGCCCCAAAACCCCCCTTTTCCTTCCCCTTCTTCCAAAATAAGGAAGGCGACCCCTCTCCCGGCCCCCCCCAACTTTTTTTGTAATTTGGTCCAAAGTTAATTAAACCCTTGGTGGTTAAAAAAATTTTTTAAGGGAAGGGCAAACCCTTTCACCCCCCCCCAGGGTAAGGTTTTACTTGATAAAACGGAAAAAGCGGTAGGGGTTGGGGTAAAGGGGGGGGGATTTGGAAAGTTATGGGGGGGGGGAGGGGTGGGCCAAGGGGGATGTGGGGGCCGGGTTTAATGGAACAATCCCCCCCGCAAACGCCCTGTTTCTTGGGGTCCCGCCCCTTCCCCCTCCTGGGAAAAAAAGCCTAACAGTATCCCCCTTTAGAAGAATAATTTTCATTTTTTGGGGATTTGGATTTTTTTAAAAAATAAAGCCTCTAAAAAAAGGGGATCAAGCTTTCACAACATTGGATAACCAAATTTTACCACCGGTAGGTTGTTTGAACACAACAAAAGGGGGGGAAAAAAAATATTAAAAACAAAAAAAAAAAAACCCCCCCCCCCCCCTTTTTTTTTTTTTTTTTCCCCCCTTTTTTTGGGTTTTCCCCCCCGGTTGGGTTTTTTTTAAAAAGGGGGGAAAAAATTTCCCGGGGAAAAAGGCATAACCCCCCCATTTTTTAATTTTTTAATTTTTTAAAAAAAAATTAAAAAAAAAAATAACCCCTTTTTAAAATAAAATAAAAAATTTTTTATAAAATTAAACCCTTTTTTTTTTTTAAAAAAAAAACTTACCAACACTAATATAATTCCATTTTCTAACATTTAAGATTTGATAACGTTACCGGGCAATATTTTTTTCAAAAGGGCAACAGATAAGGGCATGGAAAGGGAAAAAAGGGAAGGTTTTTTGTTTTTGAAACAGTGTTGGTTTTTCCCTTTATAATCCGGGACGAAAAGTCAGTTGAGAGCGGCCGGTGAAAGGGGAGGACTGGTGCAGGCAGTGGGAGGAGGGAAAAGGAGGATTTTTGGGCCAAACAACTCTTTATATTTTTGTTTTTCTTTATATTTCTGCAGCGAAAGGTAATAAGAGAGAATGGGAGGGAGTGGGGAAGTCGAGGAAAAGAGTAGGTAGTGGAAGAGAGAGTGGGATTTGGCCTTTTAGGGGAGGCCATGGCCCCCACCAAATTTTAAATTTGGGCCCCCCCAGATCGAGTCAGAGGTTAAAGAAAAAACCCAACCAATTTTTTTAAGGCTATGCCTTGCCCCCACACAGATCTTGTCCAAACCTTTGGGCCCCCAAGTCAAAATTTTCCGGCGGCGCTTGTGATGGGGGGGGGGAGGGAGTGAGTGATCCCTTTCGTGTATTTGAGATGGTTTAGTCCCCCCTGCAAAAAAATGGTTGTTGCCTAGTTATCTTTCCCTTATGTATCTCAATCAGCTTAGCAAGTGGCATAGCTACGGGGGGGCACGTGCCCCCCATGAGAATCCGGAGCCCCCCCCGGTGCCCAATCCCCTTGGCAATGGTGCCGTAATCTGCTTTGGGCTTGTGCGACGATTGCACTAAACCCCTTAAAGGGCATCAAATGCCCCTAAACTTCGCCTGTCATATGCCCCCCCAAAAAAATCCACCGGGAAAGGCTTTAAGGTTGAAAAAAGAAAAAACCAAATTTTTTAAAACACTTTTTTTTTTAAAAATTTTCTTGCTCACGAAAGATTGAAGACAATAGAAGAAAACAAGACAAGCTTTGTGGGACATTGGCAAGGTACGAGTTGGTCTGCTGTGGCTGGTGCATCTTATCAAGCCAAAAAACTAAGGGAAAAACTTAAGAACAAGGGGTCCACGCTGGCTGACCCAAAAGTTGGGTTACGTTTATACTTACTGTCCTTAACACATCTGTTTTAGATTTTAATGAGGCCATCCCCACTTTTGCCTACTGGCCGAATTAAAATTTTTGGTTTTTGAAAAAAAATAAATCCCGGATGGCAATGGACAACGAGTTTTAGAAGTAGAGCGTATCTAAGTATAGGTTTAAACCCTTTGTAGTTTAAAAATGTACGGGGGTCTCTCCCCCGTTTTGTAGGTTAGGTTAGGGAAGGTTAGGTTATGCACAGCAAAGGGGGGTCGAGGAGGGGGTCTAGGTTAGGGCTGTAGAGGTTGTCATCTTTAGGTAAAGGGTCAACCCTATATTTTTTCTTTTTCTTCTTATAGCCAACAAGCTTGGGGGCATGGTGGAAAACCGGGGGTTTTTGGGTGGGGGAGACCAATAAAGGGAATATGGCCCCGTAAAGTTATGAAATAGGGAAATGTTCTAGTTTATTTATTTTTGTGGGGGGGCAAAATTTTTCCCCTTTTGTGTGTGCTCCCCCCCCCAAAACCCCCGGTTTTTCACCATGTCCCCAAGCTTGTTTGGGTAAAGAAGAAGATAGGGGGGGGAGCCTTTTTTTCTTAAGATTTACCATTGCATTGAATAAATTTATATTTGCTGGAGGAAGGAAAGAACTCAATTTGTTCTTTTTTTCATGTCTAATATTTAGCTACTTTATTTGTGCGTTTTGTAAAATGCAAAGGGAAAACGGGGGTCTGAGACAGCAAGGATTTTTAGATTTAAGAAGGGAAGCAATTAGTAAGGCAGGAAATATGTTTGTTGGGGGCAAGAAAAAGAAAATGTTTAGGAAATTTTAAAAGAAAATGATTGGGGGGGGGAACGGGGGGGGAGAGAGAGAGAAGAGGAGAGAGAGGAGAGGAGAGAGAGAGGAGAGAGAGAGAGAGAGAGAGAAGAGAGGAGAGAGAGAAAAGAGAGGAGAGAGAGGAGAGAGGGGAGAGAGAGAGAGAGAGAGAGAGAGAGAGAGAGAACCTATTATTCAAACTTAAAATATCGGAATGATCATACCCCTTACAAGTGACGTTGATATCCGGACTCGAAGAGGGGAATAAACGCTACCGCAATAACCTAAGTCCCACTCATAATTCCCAGCGCCATATTTCCCAATTTTGATTACTACAGACTTGTATGTGCCCTGTGAGGCTGCACGAAGCTTATATTTTGTACGTGTCTTTAGGGGGACATACAAGTCGGTGGGATGCAAAATTTGAAATTCGCCTGGGACATTAGTGCGTGTTAAAGTGTATTTACGGGAGGCTTTACAAGGGAGGGGGGAAAAAATTTAGAGGAAGGGGGGAAAAGTAGTTTTTTTTTTTTTTTATTTTTTTGTTGTGTGTGTGTTTTTGTGTTTGGGGTTTTGTTGTGTGGTGGTGTGTGTGTGTGTGTGGTGTGTGGTGTGTTGTGTTTGGTGTTGTGTGTGTGTGTGTGTGTGTGTGTGTGTGTGTGTTGTGTGTGTGTGTGTGTGTGTGTGTGTGTGTGTGTGTGTGTGTGTAAGTAAATTTATTGCCATTACAAAAGCACACGAATATAATTGAATATATAAAAACAAAAACGTAATGATGGCACGGTCTGTCGAGCATAAGCTCTTTAGACAGACAAATCGTAACTAATTGGTTGTTCAGTAGTACAGGCATTATAAGTGACAAACTATACAATATGAATAACACCAAAAAAAATATATATGAAAAAAACATTTCTAAGCAAATACAGACAATCGACACAGTTTCAACACAAGTTTATAAAGTATTTTGACTATTTAATAAATAAGTCTTTTTTTTCTTCTTCAATTGTAGTAAATTTCCAGCCTCCATCAGACTTTTTATTGCAATAGGAAGAGAATTCCATATCTGAGGACCTTCACACAACACACTTTTATTATAGAGGGACGTACGAAACTGTGGACACACTAAATTAATACTATTACCCCTAATATTATAAATATTTCCGACGAAATCGAAACACTTATTTCCTGGGTAGAGTTTAATGTTTTTATAAATAAGCAACATTATGAAATATTTTCTAATTAATTTGAAATGTAATATATTGAGCTGAGGATATATATGATTTGTGGAAGCAAATTTTCCCATAAATAGAATGCATCTCATGATTTTTATTTGGGCTATTATCAATTTATTTAGGAAAGATGGCCATGTACAACCCCATATGGAAACGCAATAAATCAAGTGAGGGTAACACAATGTATAATATATACTTAACATAGATTCAGTTGTAAGTTGATGGCGGACCCTATACAATATACCACATATTTTAGATAATTTCAGACAAACTTGATTAATGTGAAAGTTCCAGTTTAAGTTCTCGTCAATATTAATTCCTAGAAATTTTGTATGAGGCACACGTTGAATTGATTGACCTTTTAATGACAATGGAGGCATAATATTCTTAATTGATCTATTTTGGAAAAGTATGTAATTGGTTTTGGCAATATTGAGGTGCAATTTATGGACTCTAGCCATTGATTTATTAGATTTAATTCAAGATTTAAATTTATATGTAAAAAGTCAATATTTGTATCGGCTAATAAGAGACTAGTGTCATCAGCATAAATAGTACATTTAAATTTTGTGCTAGCATTTGGTATATCATTAATATATATGAGAAAAAGTAGAGGCCCTAGAATAGATCCCTGAGGTACACCTTTAGTTATAACTTTGAAAACTGAATACTGGAATTACAATATACACTTTGTGACCTGTTACTGATGTAGCTCTTCAATACCGAAGAGTGTGTGTGTGTGTGTGTGTGTTTGTGTGGTGTGTGTGTGTGTGTGTGTGTGTTGTGTGTGTGTGTGTGTGGTGTGGTGTGTGTGTGTGTGTGTGTGTGTGTGTGTGTGTGTGTGTGTGTGTGGGTGTGTGTGGTGTGTGTGTGTGTGTGTGTGTGTGTGTGTGTGTGTGTGTGTGTGTGTGTGTGTGTGTGTGTGTGTGTGTGTGTGTGTGTGTGTGAAGAAAATCGAAGAGGAAACGAGAGGAAAGAAATTGGAGAATAGTATATGGGAAAAGGTGTAGGGGAGAGAGAGAGAGAGAGAGAGAGAGAGAGAGAGAGAGAGAGAGAGAGAGAGAGAGAGAGAGAGAGAGAGAGAGAGAGAGAGAGAGAGAGAGAGAGAGAGAGAGAGAGAGAGAGAGAGAGAGCACTTTCCTGTACTGTACAGAGAGTACAGTACACTTGCATATCCTTGTAGGGTGTAGCAGAGTATAGGGTAGTGTAACCTAACCTAACCTAACCAAATCTAACCTAACCTAACCAAATCTAACCTAACCTAACCAAATCTAACCTAACCAAATCTAACCTAACCTAACCTAACCTAACCTAACACCTAACCTAACCTAACTACCCTAACCTCCTAGCGGGGCGGGGCGTTCGCGACACTTCGGTCATCATTCTGTGAGGATCGTCAGGTACACACGTCTCTGGACTCAGAAGAAATCCAACGAATTTTCCCTAGAGTTAGGGACTTTTTATAACTTCCATAACTCAAAAAGTATGTAGTTGCGACGCATATTTTGTAGCCCAGCCATATATCCTGCATTCTCCCAGGTCCCCAAGCTTGTTTTGGGGGAGATTGGGGACTATGGGCAAACACTTGAATAATACCAAAATGATGTAGATAAGAGCAGGAAGGAAGAAAACTTACACATGAGCTACTTACGAGTCAATATTTGACTTACTTCACTGCGACATCGATGTTACACAATCATTTAAGTCATTGTTAAATGCTAAGTGGTTAATCCAGAGAATACAATACTTTATTCATCCATTACTGAGAAGAGATGGTGTGTTTAGTGGGTGAGAGAAATGGTTGTGGAATGGTGGAAAGGGTTTAATCCCTGCCCCGTCAGTGCCTCTCACGCCCCTACGTCCCACGCCAGCCTGTCCCGCCGCCCCACGCCCACACGCCCTGCCTGTCCCGCCGCCCCGCGCCCCACGCCAGCCTGTCCCGCCGCCCCACGACCACACGCCAGCCTGTCCCGCCGCCCCACGCCCACACGCCCGCCTGTCCCACCGCCCCACGCCCACGCGCTGTCCCGCCGCCCCCCACCCCCCCGCCCCACGCCCGCCCGCCACGTCCTGCCAACACAAAAAACCCCCCCCCCCCCCC
>JACEEZ010018462.1:93353-95487 GCA_016584305.1 Chionoecetes opilio | reverse complement strand
GCCCCAACACGGGTGGGAACAGGGTGGGTACTCACGCCCATTTGGAGAAGATGCTGGGACGCAAGCTCTTCTGGAGTATATGCGTGTTGCACACAACGAGTTGCCCCTGCGCCACCTTATCACCACATCGATGGGCCTACCTCATCTGACACTGGCTTCACGGGTCCAGTGTGCAGTCTGCTGTCCAGCGTGAATGAGATGCAGTACAACGCAGAGTTGAGAGGAGTGCCAGGCGGTGAAGATCTCACGGAGATACCGGAGTATATCCTGGTCAACATGTCCACTGACCAGCAGGTCTCCTACCAGCTGGTCCAGGCTGTGAAGCGGGCGTTCTCCCGTCCGAGCTGCAGGAGATCAAGTGTGGCAAGGTCTCCCATTCCAGATGGCTCACCACAGCCCAGTCGCTCGTGTACATGTGGACCAGAAAGCATGGACTGACTGGCAAAGAACTGAACACCCTGGAAATCCTAGTCAAGTACTGCCTGCAGGTGTATTTCAAACTCTACTACGACATCAAGGTTCACCACAGACTAGAGGACGGCCCCAAGCACATCCTCACGCAGCTCAGAGTGATGAGGTCGCAGCCCAAGAAGGTCCAAACAGCTGTGACCTTCTACGTGCGACAGGAGCATGGTTCGCACACTCAGAATGTGTCCTCCTCTCGCTGATGGCGAATCAGAGTGAGGACGACCGCAGGTTCGCCGTGACCCAGATTTTGAAGCTGAGGGCTGGCGAGGAGTATGGGGACACCAGTGTAAGCCCTCGCATCACACCCAAGCTGAACTTGTCAGCCACCAGCTTGCAGACACTGATCAGCTGGCAGCCTGGCCAGGTGCACGAGTCGGCATTCACCTGGTCACTGTCCGAGGATCAGATCCAGGAGATCCTGGTCAAGCCGTACGAGGTTCCGGAGTTCTCTATCCACACTCAGAGCACCGAAAGAGTCGTGAAGCAGGTGACAGAGGCTGCGGCAGCAGTGGTGGGGCAGCAGGCCAGAGACGGATTCATCCGGGCTCGGGCCCTCCACCGGGAGACCATGCCCTGCTTTAGGTCTAAGAAGGACATGATGGACACATTCTAGGCCAGCGTAGAGGCTGTGACACTGTGATGTAGTGCCTGATGAACCAACTGATCAGAAAGAGCTTACCACGCTAGTCATTTGGAACTCATATTGGTGCATGATGCAATATACAGGACCAACCAGACACTGCGTACTCATTTAAGCATTATTCGATAAGGGTGCAATATAAAAGTGCGATTTTGCATAGTAAGAATTGCTCAAATGCAAAAATGGAATCAGATAAAATCGTCTTAGAATTCCATTTTACATAGGAAATTGGCATACCAAAGTTGAGAAAAAGAATTTGCTTTATACGGCGTACCCTAATAACTATGTATTTATTTTCATTATATTTTTCTCAGCAATGAAAAAAATATCCGCTTGTTCCACCACTCAATAGAGGTCCTTATGGTGTATGTGGAGACAGTTTCACCCATAACGTAATGGTGTGATATATATATTAGTAATGAGTAATGAGAAATGAGTAATAATTAAATGAGTAATGAGTAAATAAAATGAGATGAAATGAAATGAGTAATAAGAAAAGAAATGAGTAATGAGTAATGAGTAATGAGAAGTTCCATGAATGTCCAGTTGTTTCTTTCTTGAGTAACATGTATTAGAGGCACTAACGCTGCATGCTTCCTTTGGCTTTGGCTTCATCTGGTATACAAGGGACTGATGTTGGTACCGAGGCTTCTCTTTCTACCTTCGTCTGTGCCATTAACGCACTGGCTGGCCTTTCTACACTGGGTTGACCTGACGGGACCTGAAGTGGAGGGGGGAGTGGAAGCACGAATGCAGAAACTACAGACAAGCAACCGTTCTGTCCTCTTCTTTTCCTGATGAGCGTTAGGAGTGGACAGGTCTTGCTTTTGACTTCTCTCTCTCTCTCTCTCTCTCTCTCTCTCTCTCTCTCTCTCTCTCGCTCGCTCGCTCGCTGGCTGGCTGGCTGGCTGGCTGTCTCTCTCTCTCTCTCTCTCTCTCTCTCTCTCTCTCTCTCTCTCTCTCTCTCTCTCTCTCTCTCTCTCTCTCTCTCTCAACGCTAGACCTACTTACACTTATAGTAGGAGG
>JACEEZ010018462.1:73353-88353 GCA_016584305.1 Chionoecetes opilio | reverse complement strand
GTAAGGCCAAACGACGGTCACATGATGTTCGCTCATAAAATAAATAATATTGATACCCATGAAACGGATTCAATGCGAAAGATGTAAAATTCACATATGCCACCTGAAATAGGAAGAAAGGCAAATAGTGAATCGGTAAGTAGATCCCCTAGTCGATCAGATGCATAGAGACAGATCGTCATCCAATAAAACTACAGATGATAGAGTCCAGTGTTATAAATGTCTGATTAACAGCAAAATTGAAAAGGTTCCACCCGATAAGCCTCAAAAATTTCTGATGACTTAAAGGGGACATGCACTACAATAACATCCATGGTAAGCGTTGCTTACAAGACCGGATAGTAGTGGTGAATAGCCTCCTCTCTGAACATGAGCTGCACATTGAATTCATCTTGACCAATGTTTAGTGTATGTAAGAAATCCTCCTCAGGATAAAGACTTGCGGTTACTCTCAAACTAGCTGCATCTACCATGTTTCGCTTAGCGACGCATTATTGAAAACGACCACATTGACTGAGGATTCAAAAACTAGTAAAGTTTGGTCAAAGAAATTAAAATCAGTTGAGAGTATCTAGACGCACAATCGCACTGTTCAGAACTCTATTAACCCCTTCACGCCCAGATCTTTCCATTAATATATATAATCGTCTGTTGTTAGCCATAAAATTAAGAAAAATAGCTTAATATACCAAATTTGACATTGGGGCAAGGATACTAAACAGGTCATATCTATAAAATATTACTTATATCCACTAAAAATTATCTAATGGTACCCAAATTACAATGGTAATTACGTTCTGGATCTCAAGGGGTTAAGCTGATTGGCCTGTTATAAGGTAAAGGCAAAAATATTCAAAAGGTGTTGGAGATCAATCAATATCAAGAATATCCAACCTTTTATTGTTAATGTTAACCAGTGGGCTAACCAGAAGGCAAGCCTTCCGGAAGGCTCTGCTGAGCGACTGCGGCAGGTTTTCCGGAAGCGCGATTTTCAACTGCATACAAAAACCGCGCCAACATTCGTAGAAGTCTACAAACTGTGCCACATGTAGGCCGCTATGTCAGCCCTCGATACCACACACCACCATCTGCCTATAACTACGCTGTACGCACGGATACCACTCCTTGGGTTTTTTTTCCAAGATCTTGAGATATAGGCCACGGCCTTGGAATATTTTTTGTCTATCTTGGGAATTTTAGAGGGATTATTTAAGTATTTATCCAGGGGTTTATATCAAGGTAATCATATGTACCGTATTTATGATTCAGTTTCAATGTTTTCTTAACGACCTTGGGATATTTTTGTCTATCTTAGGATTTTTTAGGGGTCAGTTTTTGGGGGCAGTCCTAAATACGGGACTCATGCTTACCTTGAGATAAACTACTGGAGAAATACTTGAATAATCCCTTCAAAATCTTGGGAAAAATTCCAAGGAGTGGCATCCTGACCCCACCTCAGCAGTCTCTCGCAAGTGGTTTGGTGCCATTCATTCGCGCCAGATATTTCAACTCCCGACCACAACTAAACCACAACTCCATATGCATAGGTTAAAAATCAATTAGATATATTGTCGGATGCGGATTTTTACTACCTTGACTTTGATGTGATTTTCATCCAATTCTGTAATGGTC
Source organism: Chionoecetes opilio (assembly GCA_016584305.1). Taxonomy (NCBI): domain Eukaryota; kingdom Metazoa; phylum Arthropoda; class Malacostraca; order Decapoda; family Majidae; genus Chionoecetes; species Chionoecetes opilio. Next base: position 86,721 of record JACEEZ010018462.1, on the reverse strand, counting down.
ACTGTTGCACTCACATTGCCGCGCTGTGGGCACTAACAAATTCACAGCTCCCGCAGTCCCCGGGTAAATAAACCATTAGGTTAGCCGCCAAAATCGTAACCAGTCGATTATTGTCCTCCCGCAAGTATCGGACATGTTCATCCATAGCTGTCTCAAATATGATCTGAGACACCCTACCCTACTGAAAGCATTAACAATGTCTCGCTTGGTTTTGGCATGCAAAGGAATGGAGCCTATAACAGGGTTGGCATGCAACAAGATTAGCTTCATGAAGGTCAGTCGATCCTTCTGAAAATTTATAATGAAAGTAGCATGCAATACAAGCATTTCACATTCCATGATGTGAAATATATGTAAAATGAGAAAATGAGTTAGACTCGGGGTCGTAGATTATAGCCGTGCATGGCGTTGTTAGCTTCATGAAGGTCAATCGATCCTTCCGAAGCTCTACAATGAAAGTAATGCAATACATGCATTTCACCTTTCCATATTTAACTCGCACTGGTCCACCTGTGGTATTTACAACCAATGCTGGTGTGACATGTCCTGCGCTGACAGTGCTAAGTGTCGCCCCTACGGCCGATCGTTTAACTTTACATGGGCCAACGAGACATACTTCACTGTCTATAAGTGCATCAGGTACCGCCACTGAAACACGCATCGCCATACGATCGGGGATTTCATGATCACTGACAATCGTGGCCTTCACGAGTTTCCAGCCCGCAGTGAGATTCAGGCGAGCATTAGAAACATGAATTGAGGGAGCTCAACTCATTCTTACTTTTTGTCATTACATGAGACAATAACGTAGTTATAATTTGTTAATTACATACGCAACACGCCTCCATAAGTGGAAAAAGAGAAATTGTTGGAGAAATAATAAATTACGGAGATTCCACGATAAAAAGTACAGTTTTGTCTTTCAATAGTAGAAAGTCTCCTGCCTATAGAAAGAAAACGCACTAAGCGTAAAATATTATTGAGTGATAAGATTTCCAATCAATGATAAAAAACATAAAATAATATATCATGCATGTGTCATTAAATAATTAAATGTAATTGTAGAGTCAGCTATAATGCTTGTAGAACACTAACCTTGACTGTTGATTGAACCCCGCACTCTCGATGACCTTGGCCCGCAGGATGGAAAGACTCCCATCCGTCACATCTTGCCCTGGCAAGACGATGTCCTCCTAATGCGCTATATAGCTTCACGTCAGAAAATCGTGCAAGACGATGTCCTCCTAATGCGTTATATAGCTTCACGTCGGAAAATCGTGCAAGACGATGTCCTCCTCCTGCGTTATATAGCTTCACGTCGGAAAATCGTGCAAGACGATGTCCTCTTCCTGCGTTATATAGCTTCACGTCGGAAAATCGTGCAAGACGATGTCCTCCTACTGTGTTATATAGCTTCACGTCGGAAAATCGTCTTCCAAGCATCCTTCAGCTGCAGAAATGATGAGTGAGTGCTTATGAGTGAATGAATAACTATAATTCCGCCGGGGGTTCCGGTCGTAGAAAGTTATTCTCAATTAAACACTCATTAACGTCCGTTCATTGCACTTGCGCTTCTCTTTACTGAAACAGGTGTTGATACGGAGAATAATTGCAGTTGATATGATGAATCACGGTGAGTAAGGTGAGTTGAGATTTGGTAGCAAAGGTATGCGATGCAGCTTCAGCAGCCAGCGGTGTCAACACGTCAGCAGTCGAGACCTTGAACTAACTTCTATCTTCCCTCCGTTCCAAAATGGATCGTGCACTCGCCAAACTACTGCTTGGTTCAAAACGTTTCGTTTTTGTTTCAAAAAGTTTCGTCTCCTTCACAACCACTCCAATAACAGTGATATTTTTCCAAGTAATTATTTTAGCACTAATCAAAGTATTCATGGTGTGTGTGTGTGTGGACACCGAGCCGAGCAGACGTCTGGCCAGGTGCTCCGCCTTGCTGACCTGTAATCCTGTAATTAGCAAAGTCACAGAAGTGCACGCTGACCAGTGACTGTACAAAGCCATCCATCATCACACTTGTGACGGAAGGAATCTACAAGTTAACACAAGTATGGCTGATTACGAAGATGTTGGGATGGTTCGAGCGCTGGGAGTTGGAGAAGTTGAAGAAAGCTTTGTCTACCTTGCTTTGTGTAGAAAATACCGAACAAGTTTCAAACAACATCCTGCTCGAGGAGATTCGTGGGCTGAGGACGCAGGTGGAAGAATTAAAGGAAGTGAAACAAGAGGTTAACCGCCTATCAAACAGGCTGGACAGGCTGGTTCAAGATAATATCACAGCAGCAGTTATTCCTCGAGGCGATGGACGGTAAAGAGAGACGACGAAATATGTTGATTTTCGGACTGACTGAAGAAGCAGACGAGACAGGTGCAACGGACATGGACAAGGTTCGGAAAGTGGTAATGGCAATGGGCTACGCGAAGGCGTTTGATCCTGAGTCGTGGGAAATGAAGCGCCTAGGGAAGCCCCCAGCTGTGCAAGATGGAGTCAAGAAAAGACCAATACTCATCATCGTAGAGGATGGAAGAACAAGGAATGAAATACTGAGAGTGGCAAAAAATCTGAAGAGCTGCGAAGGACCTTTTTCGAGGGTCTACATCAAAAAGGATCTGCACCCGGTGGTACGCAAGGAACTGGACCGGATGAGAAAACGGGAAAAGGAAGAGAAGGAAAAACCAGGAAATGTTGGTGCCACCATAACCTACGATTTGAAAAACCGCGTCCTGCTACGAGATGGTGTTGTGATTGACAGGTACTCTCCGTATTTTGTATAAACTGTCCAAATGATAACCAGGAACTGAAACTGTGTTCATGGAACTTAGGAGGCATGAAAGACTAAGTTACAAAACAAAAATATACTAAATTTTCTGTTAAGTTATGATATAGTTTGGCTTTTGGAAGTTAAGTATGTTTCTCAATTAAGTATCCCAGGGTTCAGCACATCTATAATAATATAAGCGAAAGTATGTCTGTGTGTGTGTGTGTGTGTGTGTGTGTGTGTGTCCGCTCCAGGTGCCGCCCCCTGTGGCGGAATCCCCTCATATGGCACAGTTTTGGAACCGGCTCGAGCAGGGGAAGGTTTTTAGCCCACTTATGAGATGATCCGATCACTTTTTTCTTCTTTTTTTTAGCAGCCTATTAGCGAGAATTGTGAAAAAAAGTGGGTTGCGAGAATTGAGGAAACCTTGATGTAGGGTGATGGGTGAGTGAATGGGTGGGGTGATGGGTAATGGGTGTGGGGTGATGGGTGAGTGAATGGGTGGGGGGTGATGGGTGATGGGTGAGGGAATAGATGGGGGTGATGGGTAATGGGTGAGTGAATGGGTGTGTGGTGATGGATAATGGGTGAGTGAATGGGGGGGGTAATGGGTGAGTGAATGGGTGGGGGGTGATGGGTAATGGGTGAGTGAATGGGTTGGGGGTGATGTGAATAGGTTGGCCTTAATACATACATTTCTACATCCATGATTTCAGGAAAGCTAGAAGGGGCTATCTGGAGAGTCTGTGTTTGGTGGGTGCCTTCAACCCACCAAACACAGGTGGTGGGCCGAAGGCCCACCAATAGACCTCCGCAGGAGCTAGCCAAAAAGTCCGCCCGGAGGGCGGCTTTGCGGCTAGTACTACAATAAATCTAAGCATGGTCAACACAGAGGCGGTGTGATAATGTTAGTGAAGTGTTCTATATCAAGATATGTTACGAGAGTAGACATGGACACGGATGATATGGTGTGGTTAGAGTTATCACTGTGTGCCGGTGTTAAGCTAGGAGTGTACATTCCACCCAGTGACTCGCCATTTTTCGATTCGTCCCAGTCTGGTTCACTTAACGCACGATGTGTTGAGGATGACAAGGTAGTGATTATGGGTGACTTAAACGCACGATTTGGAAAACCGCATATCATTAGTCCTGATGGTAGTGTCAAAGAGTATTGTGACATAAAGGATGAGACAGTGAATAGCCACGGTCGATTGTTAACCAAAATGTGTAATAGTAACGATATGGTCGTGGTGAATCACCTCAAACATAACAGCAGAGTACTTGGCGGTGATCTTTCATTTAAGAAAAGGAACCTTTGGATCTCTGAAATTGATCTGTGTGTGGCAAAAAATGGCTTGTGTTCCTTATGTAAAGGCAATAGATGTGAATCAGTCCATGTGGGGCTCGGACCACGCGCCCCTGTGTGTGGTGCTGGATACGAGTGGGCTCAACCAGATGACCCCAGCCATCCTACTGGAACGATCCGGTAGGCTGGGTGAACAGTACGGGTACAACAAACCCACCGGTCACCAAGCACTGGCGAGAAGTTGTAAATACAGTTCTGTTAATCTAGAAGAATTTACAAGTATAATGGAAAATATGACACCCCCCGATGTGAGCGTAGTGATTCCTCAGGAGATTAACAACGTAATATCAGCAGGATTTGAAACAGTGAACCACGTTGCCCGACGCTGCTTCAAGCTGTTCGACACTCCGCTGAGGTGGAAGATACTCTACCGCGTTGGCAGAGGCTCCTGGAGACGAACGATGCAAAACAAATATGGGCGATGGAACTGGACTGGAAAGGGAACATTGATACGAGTGAAAACTTACGACCTGATGACGAACAGTTTCGACAGCACTTTGAGGAATTATTGAACCCAGGTCACTCACACGATGTGGCTGAGAGTATTGACCTTGACTCTGCCCCTACAATCCCAGTATTGGACGACCCGTTTACGCCAAGGGAGTTAGTCACTGTAACATCCAACATAAAGAAGAATAAAAGCTACATAGGGATTTGCCCAGGTCTGATTAGTGCTTTACCAGCTACGTGGTTTATGTTTCTCTTGAGTGTGTTTAATGTTGTGTTCACTGGCATGTGCTACCCAATGTTGTGATGTTTTAATAAATTATTTGTCCTCTTTAAATCTGGTGGAAGGCTGAACTGTGGTAATTACAGAGGCATTAGTGTTATGAATACTTTGGCCAAGATGTATGATTTATTATTGTTGAACCGTCTCACCTTATGGATGAACATTGATAAATGCCAGGCGGGTGGTCAACGCGGGCGTGGTTGTATCGAACAGATAATGAGTTTGAGGCTTTTATGTGACTATGCACTATATAGAAAGGTCACACTGTATGTACTTTTCGTCGACTTTAGTAAGGCATATGATAAAGTTCCACGTAATAAGTTAATTCAAGTTTTGAAATCATTGGGTTGCGGTAGAATAATGCTCAGAGCCATTAACGCGATGTATGAATGTACGAAGAATGTGATACACTCAGCCGTACTGACAGCTACTGCGGGCGTGAGGCAGGAAGCACCGACGAGTTGTCTTCTTTTTGTTATATACATAGATCAGATGGTGAAGATGCTGCAGCGTGAAATTGGTACAGATGGCTTCTTAGGCTTACTGCACTCTCTTTTGCTGATGGATGATGCTGTGCTCATTGCTTGTTCACGAGAGATGTGTCTCAAAAAGTTAGAGGTAGTCATGAAATATTGTGATGAGTCATCTTATGGCCATAAACGAAAAAAAGACTAAATTTTTTGTGGTGGGTGGTAGTGCGGCAGACAACCTAGTCAACTCGTGGTACTAGTATTTCATACTCTCATAAGTACTCATATCTAGGCGCCTGGTTCAGTGACGATGCTAAAGTAAACACAGTTATGAAGCTTCACGAGTCATTGAGTGAGATGACACTGAATAAGTTCACAGTGTTTTGTGCCACGAATACAGAAATGCCGTTCGTGTACAAGCGACAGGTTTTCGACGCAGCCATGAACGGTGCACTGCTCTACAGCACCGAAACATGGTTCACTAACAACCCAAAGAGCCTAAAAGTTCAATACAAGAAGTCAGTGCGAAGTTTATTGGGTGTGAGACATAACACGAGTATCGACCTGTGTCTTACAGAATCAGGAATACATCCAGTGAAGGACATACTTACAAAGCAAGGTTAAATTTTTTGTAAACGAAACTTCACGCTAGTAATTCAGATGAACCCTTTTTCAGGATATATGAATTGTGTCACCAGGCCAACACACCAGGCTACAGATTTATCTCGCACACATTGCAACATAACCAGAGTGTTGATCCTTTAGACAAGGTAAAAACATATATATCAGAGAAAAACAAGATTCAACCAAATTCACTGTTTACAGATCTGTTCTTAACCCCACACTTTCACTACATCAGGTTTACACCACTAAGGAGTTTATTCCTGACTATCAACGTCAATCATTTACAAGACTACGTGTTATGTCCCACAGTCTGAAGATAGAAACAGGTAGATGGAGCAGGACAGAGATGCGCCCACCAGAGATGCGCCTGTGTACATGTAATATTAATGCTGTACAAACAGAAGAACATGTGTTGTTAAGATGTCCTGTATCACTTAACGTAAGACAAAAATACACTATGCTGAAATTCACATGTATGAACAATCTGATGGATTGCAATGACAATGCAAAATAATAGTGTAGTTTTATTTACGATATTTTGAAATTAAATTCTTGAGTCGTCTGCTTGCAATAACATAACTCAAATTTCTGAAGCTTAAAGTAAAAATATTATTTGGACAAAATAATGTTAACTATGTTTATTTCCTATGCTATTGTAATGTTTTTGTCAATAAACAAACTAACTAACAAGCTGCCACCAAAATGTTCTGGTTGTTCCTTTTCGCGAGTAATTCTACTCACATAGGTACTAACCATAAGAGCCGGAGATGATTAATGTCCAGTGACACACGTTTCAATCACTGTATACGCTGGAAAGATCATTCTCGTGGGGATGTAGAGAGACGCCAGGGTAATTGAGGTAGTATGATTATGTAAATCTACAACTTGACGAAATGTACAGGAGTCCCTGATACAATCTCCGTCCTACCCTGGCAAAGGCTATCGCCGCTCTGCCGTCTGTAGTCACCGGCGGTAAACCGCCGCTACCTCTCTGTCATGCAGGTGTCGACTACTCGTTTATCTATCACACATATACATCTGCTCCTTTACTAAACATATAGTGATAAGCAAGTAATGTTTCTACCACAGAATAAACTGATAATGTAACTACTCTATAAAAATATCAATTATGTTACCAAAGATTTATAAGAGATGGAAATTTGCTAAGTGACCTCTCTACAAACCTGCCGGCTTCCTAAGACTTGCTAACACAGCAGTAATGCAACTAGGGCCGGCAATACAATGTGCCACGACCATACCTATCACACCCATACCTATGCCATAACACCCTTCCCATACCAAGCAACTCTCGACGACAGGAAACATCAACTTGCCCCAGCCTCGAGTCTTTTGGTCGCCCCATTGGCATAATCCACGCAAGAGTGTTTGTTACAGATACATCCCGGTGGGAAGGATAGGTTTCAAGGTAGCGTGCCACATGCCCATATAGCCGAAGTTGGCGCTGACGGAATATGCAGGTAATAGGCCTCGATTCAGTCACATGGTGCAATCACTGATTTGACACGTAATCATTCCAGCGATACCCCATGTCTCTGTGCAGACACTTATTACAAAAGACATCGATTCCCCTCTTCAAATTGCTATTTAGTGTTCATGTCTCGCATCCATAGAATAAGACATAAATTAAAGCGACTAGAAGATCTGGTTCTTTATCATTCTGCACAGGTACCGACAACGCTAAATTATCGTGCTGAAAGGGTCCATAATACCGTGGCGATGCCAATCCGCTGTAAGACTTTTTTACGTGTGACGCCGTAATTATGGACTGCGCTACCAGGGTATGTAAACTTTTTCAAGAGCTCAATGTCCTCGCCGCACGCATGAACTGTACTGTTTCATCAAGTATGCTTCCAAACACCTGGACATTGGTCTTGAGCCAGGAAATCTCAAGTTCCAAAGGCTTGCACTCTCGTGCAGCGCATCGAGAGCCTTCTCCAGCAGGACATTCATCGACTTAGCAAAGATTACTGCATCATCGGCAAAAATAAGATCAGTGATCTTGGTATTGTCGAGGGATGTTCCACAATCACTTTGATCTACAACTTTGTCCAATACCCAGTCCATACAAGTATTAACAAGTGATGGGGAAAAGATACTCCCTTGCCTCACTCCTGTATTCACCGGAAAAAAGGTGGATACACCTCCCCCATACTTCACAGCACTCTCAGTCCCAGAGTACAAACCAATCATCAAACCATAGTCCTTGCTGGATTCCCGCGAACATGCAGAAGATCCCAGAGTTACTCACGATGCACTGAGTCAAATGCATTTTTGAAATCAACATAGACAGGAATACCCTGTCCATACCCTGAATACCCTGAATAGCAAGCATACCCTGTCGGAACTCACGTCGGCGTTCCACCAGGACACGAAGTGCTGGGATACGGATACGGTCCGTTGTTGACCTACCAGGCGTGAACCCAGACTGTTGAGGTATCTGATGCTTCAGCAGATGACTGCGGACCCGTTACAGTAATAGATGGGCAAAGCACCTTTCCTGGCACGCTGAGAAGTGTAATACCGCGGTATATTTTCCATTCCTGACGGTTCCCTTTCCCTTTCTAGATAGGGACAACCAGCCCCTCTTTTAAGTCAGAAGAAACGGTACCTGATTGCTACACAGCAGTCAAAACAGCATGCAACCCGCCGAACATGGCCTCACCCTCAGGTTTGAGGAGCTCCGCACTGATATTACAAACACCAGCTGCCTTTCCACCCCTCAACTTTGCTACAGCCTCTTTGACTTCCTTAAGATATATATGAGGCGGATGTCTCATGACTATATATGGTTATGTGGATTATTCTTATTAATATTAACAAACATTGCCTTAAACATTTCTAACGATGACTTTCAACCACATATGCCAAACTTATGTGTTACCAGGATGCGGGGCTCTGACCCAAGTCGTCATGCATCCCACCAACTATTCTTCCAAAACTCCTCCACCCTTTGGAAAATGGTAAAGTTAAATCAAATTTAGATAATTGCAAACCAAAATTGAAGTTAATATATGTATCATGTATAGCTTATCATAATCACATTTGCTTCGGTTTTGATACATAATAAGTATATCTCAATACAAAAAAAAATTATGATTATCACAAAGAAAATATATATACACATGAAGTATATTCAAATCTTATTGAATGTGGATTTAAAAAGAACATCATAATAAAAACTACTCAAAATATTTCAACAAAGAACTATATTTAATTATGCAAGTCACCTTAACCTCGCATTGCAAGTATTTGAATTTCAACAAAGCCAAATTTTTATAAAAAAAAACGAATTTTTCAGATTTATCGGAATGAGGGCACTTGCATATTTCATCATAAATTAATCCAGCACCACCATTGTTGTTCACTGGGGGACAGCAGAGATATGTGCATACCCCTTTCACTAAATCAGGGTAGTCTCTTCTCTTTTCACTCCACGATTTCACAGTATCTTCACAGTTCCAGTAATTCTCTATTATTTGTAATACTTATATATTTCTTCCTTTGAACTTGTAACTTGTGACTTATCATTTGCATCATGACTGGTGGATCTGGTTGAATGTGTCTGTTTTGTATTAATATTTTACAGATGCCTGGGATCTATGTCCGTCTCAAAAGCATCCACCTTTTGTGTGTGCACAAACACTTTAAGAGGGTCACTTTGGTTTTATTTTATGATGCAAACATTTGCGATAGGTTTGTGAAACACACGCGTACTTGATGTGAAATACTCTGAAGGTCTATGAGAGTCACTATGTACTTATGTGTATCACACAATGAGGGAGAATCGGGTTGTTTAACTCACTGTCGTTGTATTAATTGAATTTCAATTATGTTTGATTAGTTGATACAACAAAAGTATGTCCTGTATAGAACGACAGAAAAAACAAGTAACGTTGCACCAGCTTCCACAGGTCAGTGTATTGTCGACCTGAACTAAATGTCGGCGAACTTCCTCACTAGTTATAGTGAGGTTAGAAGGACTGGCATTGGTGAGGATGGGCACAGATGGGATGGATTGCTGGGGATCAGGTACTGTCATTTTGTTGTTAAAAAATGTCGCGAGTACCTCGGCCTTGTCCTTGTTCTTGGTGGCTACTGTGCCGTCAGACTTGAATAGCGGAGGTATGGTGTCGTCTGGTGTCAGACCTTGTTGCTGTTTAAGTGTGGTCCACCAGGACTTGTTACCCACTGAACGACCACTGAGCTTGGTTTTGAGGTCGTCTTGCCAGCGTCGTTGAGCCCATTGTTGGATTTCTTTCATTGCTGCACAAGCGTGTCTGTAGCGCTCCTTGTTAGGGTGGGTTGGATGACGTGAGTAGAGCCGCCAGGTACGACTTTTTTCATCAGCAGCCATCCTACATTGGTAACCAAACCAGGACTTATCAAGGGGCTTGGCAGTGTAATAAGTCTGGCTTGGCACATATTTCTTCTGGAGTTCAAACAGAGTATGTGTGAATGTGTGTACCTGTGATTCCACATCATTGACGAGAATGGTGCTCCAGGGTGTTTGTTGCAGCGCGTCACATAGACCGCCCCAGTCTGCTCTGCCCCACAACCAGTTGGTGCGTGTGACGGGGGCATCCCTCTGAGCTGCAACCTGTATTGTACTTAGGATCGCCATGTGATCTGCTGATCCTACAGCACCGAGGGAAGAACAGGTGACGACACTGTCTGGGAGATCACTGATGACCGGATCAAGTGATGAGCCGGAAATGTGTGTAGGGAATTCAACGTGGGTTGTTAGACCATACACTGTGAGGAAGTCATCAAAGGATCTTGCAACTAGATGTTGGTTCATGTCGCCTATGATGACAACGTGATAACAGGTGTGTTGCTGCAACAGGTCATCCAGGTGAGTGTGCAGGTACTCAATAGGCTCCCTCCCCTGCCACTGTGGGCGGTAGCACACACACAGCAGGATAGCGCTGTGATGGTGAGTCCATATTTTGAAAAACATCATCTCCAGATGGTTTGGTAGAGTGACTTCAAGCGGCTGGACCGACAGACTCTTGTGAAAGGAGACAGCGATACCACCAAAGGTCCCTCGTGTCCTGTCGCGTCGATGCCACCTCGTATATCCATTTATCTGTCCAAAGTTGTCTGGGATTGACTTGTTGAGGAAGGTCTCTACTGCCGCAACGATGTCCGGGTTGTGAGGGATCACGTGAGTGTTAATCAGGTCCCCGATGTTGGTTTGGAGACCTCTGACATTGGCAGATATGATGGTGATGTGATCGCGGGACTTACTGGCGACCATATTTCCAGGCCGGTTGACTATGGGCCGGTCTTTCAAAGGGTACACAAAAACAATGGGGTACATGAAGGGATACACGGTATGACAACTGTACATAGGTGTTCACATCATGAAAATAAGCTTTAAGTGTACTCGTAATGGAAGAAATCAATTTATATTGCTGTATACTAGTATACACTTATGCAGTATAATAGTATATATACTATATTACACTCAGTATAAAACTAGCAAATAAAAAAAAACTAACCCATCCAAATAGGCAGATACAGCCCAACGTGTGATGAAAAATATAATGACTTCGGTAAACCTTTTCTTTAAATGGTATACACAAATTATTATACTTTTCCCCACACGTTGTGCTATATCTTCTTGTTTGGGTGGGATGGGTCTTTATATTTTGGTAGTTTTATACGAAGTAAAAAGATGAAAAGGTACATAAATTTATGCAAGGCTTCCGGAGGCATATTCCCGTCTTCTGGAAGAGTATGAAGTATAGGGTTTCAATAGCCAATCACGGTTGTCACAATTCGTGACGTCACATAGGGGTGGAGTTTACGTGATCGCTGGGTTAAAATGTATTTTCTTCACATATATGTATTATTCATATACCATTTATTCCCTATATACTGCTATTTTATGTTCTATAATATGCTTCTATGCTATGTTTTATGCTATATTATGATTTCCGTTTAACGCAAGGAAACTGATTAGGCGAAACATAGGTGTTTGTGGGAAGGGAGCTTCGATCATAACTTCCCTTACCCCCTCCAAATTCTTCCCTTCACCCTTTCCATACCTCCCCTATTACCCCTCATAACCTCATAGTTTGTTTTACCCCTTCAATACCTCCCCTCTTACCCCCTTTAACTTTCTCTCACCTCTCATAGCCTCAAACTTTGTTTCACCCCTTCAATATCTCCTCTCTTACCCCCTTAAACTTTATTTCACCCTTCATAACCTCTAACCTCATAACCCTAACTTCCGAGAAGTTCATATTCCCGTAATCTTTTATCTCACCACCTTAAATCCCGGTTTCCCACAAGGTCCCAGGTTTGTTTCGGATAGGGAAAGAGAAACAAAAGTTAGGAAGTAATGCTTTAAACTGCAGTTTTACCTATATGGAAATTAACTAACCTAACCCCACCTTTATACTTACTAACCGAACCTAATCTAGCCTAACCACACCTTTTAACCTCCTAACTAAAGACAAATCCTCATTAAATCCGCGGCAAGGGGAGAACAGAGGCGATGCAGGTCACAATAGGAAGCGTGAGGCGCACGTAAACACTTGTCTTTCTCCTCCCTATAAACAAAATATCATATATCCAAAAGTAATGATTTGCGACGGAAGCTCATTGAGAAAAAGTGTCCTAGAATCCAATAAGGTATACAGAAACCATACTATCAATTGTGTAGGGAATTATGGTCCTAGTGTAAAATAATACCTAAACTTTAAACCAATACACGATCGGTGGTTTTAAGTATGATGAAGTTTCGTTCTCATCATAAAGAGTCTTTCTAACCCATACAACAGCTGTCGGAAATGGAGAAAAAACACATGTGGGACTTTGGGGGCCGAAACCTCATCCAGTGAAGTTAGGGTACGTAATCAACGCACATTTTAGGTTAGTTAACTAGCAGGGGGTTCTAGGGGGGGGTGTCAGGAGATTATTGAGGGAGTGTTGGTTGAAACTGCATATTTACCGCTATTTAAAACATGCCTTTACCAGGTCTGCATGACACAGTGTTTTGTCCAGTTATAAAATAGATCAGTTCCTTCTACTCCTAGATAGTATTTCTAACCACCTGTCGGAAATGAGAGTAGGGACTGAGAGTGCTGTGAAGTGTGGGGCAGGTGTATCCAGCTTCTTTCCTGTGAATACAGGAGTGAGGCAAGGGTGCGTCCCTGCCCCATCACTTTTCAACGCTTGTATGGACTGGGTATTGGACAAGGTTGTAGATCAAAGTGATTGTGGAGCATCCGTCGGCAACACCAAGATCACTGATCTTGTTTTTGCCGATGATGCAGTAATCTTTGCTGAGTCGCTGGAGGTCCTGGTGATGGCTCTCGAGGCGCTGCACGAGGAGGCAAAGCCTTTGGGACTTGAGGTCTCCTGGCTCAAGACCAA
>JACEEZ010018462.1:60853-70853 GCA_016584305.1 Chionoecetes opilio | reverse complement strand
CAAAGCCCTATCCACTCCTACGCTGATGATTCTACCCTGCATTTTTCAACGTCGTTTATTAGACGTCCAACTCAACAGGAACTAAGTGATTCACGGAGAGATGCCACCGAGCGCCTACCTTCTGATCTTTCTATAATTTCTGATTGGGGCAAAGCAAACCTTGTTTTCTTCAATGCCTCAAAAACCCAATTTCTTCACTTATCTACTCGACAAAACCTACCAGATAACTATCCCCTCTTCTTCAATGACACTCAACTGTCTCCTTCTTCTACAATGAACATTCTAGGACTATCCTTTACTAAAAATCTGAACTGGAAATCTCACATCTCATTTCATGCTAAAACAGCTTCTAAGAAGTTAGGTGTGCTGTGGCGTCTGCATCCTTTTTTTTCTCCCTCCCAATTGCTTGCTCTCTACAGGGGCCATATCCGCCCATGTATGGAGTATGTCTCACATGTTTGGGGAGGATCCACTCATACAGCTCTCCTAAACAGGGTTGAATAAAAAGCTTTTCGTCTCATCAACTCCTCTCCTCTGACTAACTGTCTTCAATCCTTAAATCACCGCCGCAATGTTGCTTCTCATGCTCTCTTCTACCGTTATTTTCATGCTCACTGCTCTTCTGAACTTGCTAACTGCATGCCTCCCCCACTCCCGCGGCTTCGCTGCACAAGACTTTCTACTCATTCTTATCTCTATTCTGTCCATCTTCCTAATGCAAGAGTTAATCAGTATCTTTACTCATTCATCCCTTTCACTGGTAAACTCTGGAACTCTTTTCCTATTTCTATTTTTCCACTTTCCTATGACTTAAATCTTTTCAAAAGAAGAGTAACAAGACACCTCCCGAACTAAATTGGCCTACCCCTCTGTTTTTATTTTATTCTCTTACTGTCTTCTTTATAGGGACTGGCAACTAAGCGGGCTTTGTGTTACCCATTTTTGTTGTGCCCTTGGCCAGTTCCTTGTGATGTAAAAAAAAAAAAAAAAAAAGTTTTATTTATATATATATATATATATATATATATATATATATTATATATATATATATATATATATATTATATATATATATATATATATATATATATATATATATATATATATATATATATATATATATATATATATATATATATATATATATATATATTATATATATATATATATATATATATATATATATATATATATATTATATATATATATATATATAATATATATATATATATATATATATATATATATATATATATATATATATATATATATATATATATATATATATATATATATATATATATATATATATATATATAATATATAATTAATATATATATATATATATATATATAATATATATATATATATATATATATATATATTATAATATAATATATATATTATAATACATCACAAAGGACTGGCCAAGGAAAAAAAATAATACCAACAAAATTCCTGCTTGGTTGCCAGTTCTATTAAAAACCCAGTATGATAATATAGAACGATAGGTGGGCTAATTTAGTTCGGTGTGGCCCCAATTTTAGAGGTGCGTTGTCACTGCTCTCCTAAATGAATTTAAGTCTTAGTAAGGTGGGAAGATATAAATAGGAAGAGAATTCCAGTGTTTACCAGTAAAATGGATGGAAGTGTGAATATACTTGTTCACTTTTGCATTATGAAGATGGTCAGACTAAGGGGGGCGATAACAGAGTGGTTAGCGTCTCTTAGTGGCGGTCTTGGTGACCCGAGTTAGATCCCGAGTGAGAAACATAATTCCTTTTAAAATATGTCTGCGCCGACGGGTGGCCTAACACCTACATGCCATGTCCATGAACTATACCCTCGATCGCGGGTGCATCGTAGGACACCGTGGGGCGGCATGAGTTTCTAATCACAGGCGTCACTATAAAAATCCTGCCTGCGCAACCATGGGCGAGGGCCAAGCATCTCACCCCTTGAGTGAACCTCCAGGACCTACCATCCGAAGCCTGGAGGTCACTGCCAACAGTCGCTATAGGCATAGATGTGAAAAAAAAGAAAAAAAGGGACGATAAGGAATATAAAGCCTTGTGTAAAGGAGCCGCAGAAAGGTGGGAGGCATGGAGTTAACAACATGTTCAAAAGAGCAGTGTGTATAAAAATAGCCGTATAATATATCAAAAGAAGCAACATCACGGATATGATTTAAAAATTGAAGCCAGTCTTTCAGAGGAGGGGAGTTGATGAGCTTTAATCTCAATCCTGTTTAACAGAGATGTATGAGTGGATCCCACAAAAAACATGTCAGACATACCCATAGACAATAGACCATAGATGGGCAGGTAAGACCCTTATACAGGGCAAGCGAGTGGGAGAGAGAAAAACAAATGACGCAGACGCCACATGGCACCTACATTATTAGAAACTGTTTTTAGCAAGATATCTAGATGTGGTATCAAGATGTGAGATATCTAGTTCAAATCTTTTGTAAAGAATAGTAAAAAAATGAGCATTGCAGAAGAGGAAGACCGTTGAGTGTCATTGAGGATAGTTGTTTGGAGGGTTATTTCGTGTTGATAGGTAATGAAATTGGGGTTTTGAGATATGGAACAAAACAAGTTTTGCTTTGCCCTAATCATAAATTATAGCAAAATCAAAAGTTATGCGCTCTGTGGCATCTCTCCGTGAGTCATTTAGTCTGGAGATTCCGTCCGGACCGTAAGCCTTCCGAATATCTAGGCCAGAAAGGACAAATATAACATAATTTCGAAGGTTCTTAATAACAGGCATAACATAGGCAGATTATGGAGGAGAAGGAGGAACATGACCTTTATCAACCAGAATGGACTTTGCAGCAATAGCTCGAAGAAAGTGTTCAGCTCTAGAAATATATGAGACAGCTATATAGCCATCCTAGAGAAGCATAGGCGGGAAAGATGATGAAGATAAATTGTTAGTTATTTTTTTAGCTAGATGCCAAAAGTCACTTGAGGAGTTTGACTCATAATTTTTTTGACAAATTTATATGAATGAAGGAGTTTTTGTAGGTTGAATAAAACATTTGGCATGGGTACGGGCATAAATATAGACGGCATGGGTTTCAGGATATGGATGGATACGGTACCGTCTGTGAGCACTCCTTCAATATTGGACAGTATGAGCACAAGGAGAGTTAAACTAAGGTATACGGGCTGTAGGATACGAGAAAGTGTGTGGGATGTACGCTTCCATGCCAGAGAAAATGACATCAGTTATGGGTAAGAGATGGGTATCTGGCATGGAAGCAATAATAATTCAATGGAAAATCAGATTAGTACTGCCTTAGGTCCTCCCGCTCTCTGAGTTAAATTGCCAGAAACACCTCGGCTTAGATGTATACCGGAGCGATATGACAGGATACATAAATAAGATTTTGACCGGTGGATTGCAAATGAGTGAATAGTTTCACAGAGTAAGCAGAAGAGTAAGAAGCTAGGAAAAAAAATAAGAATGTTGGGCGTGTATCCACAGCGGTCAGTAATACTGGTAGGATTAAGCACTAACTGCTCTTGGTCTTGGATGATAGAGTAGGCTTTGTAGGCTTGTTCACCAGGGGAGTCAGTGAAAATAATGATAGCAAATGCTTGTTGTGAACATTGAAATCCCCAAGAATATACATTTATTCAAAAGGAAAATTAAATGAGATGGCCTCCCCTTTGGATGTTAAATAGTCGCAATTCTTTGAGTGAGGAGTTAAATAAGAGATATACATCACAAATAAAATTCTAAGAGAGTGATATTGATGTCGAAGCCAGATGGCAGAAAATACTGAAGAATCATGACAGTGGGTACGAGAGCAAGTGATGTTGCGTACATATACCCAGCCAACAGCCAGCTTTATATTGAAAATGATAATAAGAAAGTAAGAGGAAACATAAAAGAGACTGCAGTCAGCAGTCAGTTTTCAAAGACACGTGGGTTTTGGTGAGGAAAAGAAGAGGATATTGATATTGATATATTTATTGACCTCTTGTTACAATTGTTAAACAAATATCTTTACAGTACATACAGTATATCTGAGGACCAGGTCCGTTGAGCCGAGGCTCTTGTACAGACCTGTGCTAGTATATATTTTAAACCTTAGGACGTCATATTTTATAGTCCTAAATAATTTATATAAATAAACATAATCTAAATTCCCATATATAACCAACACATTAGTTTATACAGTAAACAAAATATACATAAGTAAAACTCAAGGTGTGATCCTATAATAAATATTTACAAATGGGCAATTTGTTTATGTGCAAATAATAATTATTTAGAAATATATTTAGAAAATAATTAAAGAAAAAAACAAGAAAAAAAAACAAGAAAAAGCTAGTTACATAGTAGTGATATATCATTACTCTCAGAGTTTCACAAGAAAAGAAAAAAATATATATATATATTCACAATCACCTAAATGTTAATAGTCATTATATAGTTTTTGTTTTAATTTGTACTTGAAAGTGTTTAGTGATACAATCAATGTTCCTAAGATCTTGTGGCAGTTGGTTCCAACATCTAACACCTCTAACGGTGACGCCTTGCTGTGCATGGGATGTTCTACATAATGGGAGTCTCAGATCATGTGGTCGTCGACTGTCTGGATTATAAGAAGCTAATTGGAAGTCAGTGTCAGTTGTATGCGTATGGAGTGCCTTATGAACAAATATATTGGTTTGAAGGGCTATCACATCAGGCAATTTAAGTAATTTCAGATCTTTAAACAATGTGTTAGTGTGGGCATAACGGTGGCTGTGAGTCATAACACGTATCAATTTTTTTTGAGTAATGAAAAGACTATTGATGAAGGTTTTGAATGATCCTCCCCATATAGCTAAACAATATATAATGTGCGGATATGCTAATGTCAAATATATTTGTCTCAAACAGTCAGTGGGTATATTATAATGTATTTTATGTACTACACCAGTGATTTTAGAAAGTTTAGTCTTAATTTCAAATATATGAGACTTCCATTTTAATTTGTCATCAATTATTACCCCTAAGAACTTGGACTCATGAACTTTATTTAGCCTAAGGTTATCAATATAAATATCAACATGTAATGGTTGCGTCAACAGGGGATGAGATATCATATAATGTGTTTTTTTGACATTTAAACTTAATTTGTTGCTTTTTATCCAATTTGAAACATTAAGTAATTCTGTATTTAACATATTTTTGATGTTATTAAGATCTTGTCCCTGAAGAAAAATAGTTGTGTCGTCGGCAAAAAGTAGGAATTTTAGCTTATCAGTACTACGTGTAATATCATTAATATAAAGTAAAAATAGGAGAGGGCCTAAAACAGAACCTTGCGGAACGCCGCAACCAATATGCAGGTATGAGGATGGAGTATTATTAAAGACTGTACATTGTTTCCTGCTGCTTAGGTAGCTTTTAAACCAGTTATATGCTGGACCACGAATGCCATAAACTAATAATTTTTCTAATAAAATGGAGTGGGATACAGTGTCAAAAGCCTTAGACAAGTCACATAAACTGATATTTGGAACATCTTATTATCTAGTGCATTGTACATATTTTGACAAAGTTGATGTATTGCTAGTTCTGTAGAAAATTTAGGACGAAAACCATATTGAGATTCTGATCATAATAAAAATTTGGTGAGATAATTTAGCAGTCTACTAGCTACAATTTTTTCAAAAACTTTGCTAAAACTAGGAAGGATTGAAATTGGTCTGTAATTACTGTGGATTGATTTGTCACCTTTTTTATAAACCGGGATTACTCGAGCAACTTGGAGATGATTTGGGAAGCAGCCCTCTTTAAAAGATCTATTTATAATGTATTCAAGAAATGAAGAAATTTCGTTACTGCATTGTTTGATTATTTTAATGTTGATATCATCAAATCCTGGTGACATTAATTTCAAGTTTTTTATGACATTATTAATTTCAAAAATTGTTGTTGGTTGGAGAAAAAAAGAGAATGCAACAGATTCTGGTAAATAAGAAGTGAATTGGGTTGTAGGTGGCAGAATATTAGAAGCTAAACTGTTGGCAATATTGCAAAAAATATTTATTAAATGACTCAGCTACATCATGATTGTTAGATTTTTATTCATCTTGAAATGTAATGGTAACCGGCAGTTTATTATCCTTTTTCCCCATTAATTTGTTTACTATTTCCCATGTTTTTTTAATGTTACCAGCGTTTTCTTTTAGTTTTGAATTATATTAATTTTCTTTAGCTGCTCTTATTACTGAGGTTAATGTATTCCTATACTGTTTAAATATTTTCTCATAGGTAAGTGGCCATCTAGCATAAAGCTTCTGTAATTTATTGCGGTGTTTAATGGATTTTATTATTGCTTGAGTAATGTAGGGTTTAGTACTATGCTTTTCTTTGAAAGTGTATTGCTTTGAAGGGAAATGTTTGTCATACAAAATTTGAAACTTATTCATATACATGCCAAAGCATCTATTGACATCAGTATTACTCATCTCTAAATTCCAGTCATAATTCACTAAATCTATTTTGAAAGCATCAATAGAGACATTGCTGAATATTCTTTTTGTCCTTGTGATTCTGGAGGAAAGTACATTACTAGTATCAACTGAAAATATGCTAAAGACAGGGAAGTGATCGCTAATAGTAGTGTAACATATATAACTTTCCTGATGGCTTTTCAAATTATTTGACCATATGTGATCGATTAATGAAGCATAGAAATTCTTAGTGACTCGTGTTGGTTTAGTAATTGTTTGAAAAAAATAGTAAGAAAAAAATAAGTTTACAAACTCATGTACCTTACCTTCATTTTTAAGTAAAATTACATTGAAGTCCCCCATTATATAGCATGGTAGTTGTTCTGTTACTAATAGTTCCAAAATATTCTCTACACTCAAAAGAAATTCATCAAGGCTTGCATTTGGTGATCTGTAAATAATTCCTATAATAAACTTGGAGGAGGTTTAGTGGAGGAGACGTGATGTTCCACAGATTGGAACTTTGATCAAAAAGTTTAATGAGAGAAAGAGTAAGACGAAGTATCAATACACCTTGAGTCGATACGTGAAGTTGGAACGACCTAGGAATATTTGTGGTCCACTCCCACTTGGATTATCCGGGTGAATAAACGAAAGATCTAGTTTAGGAGTGAAGAGGGTGTATGGATGAAAAGTGTTTGTAGTGTAGTGTCAGTAGTAAGATTAATTGTATTTAGAGTGCAGGCTGCAGCTACTCTCTTGCGAATTTGAGACGATAAGGGATATGGACAAACAGGACACGGGAAATTTCAATGCCAAGTCTGCGGCACCCCTTCCACCCCCGTAATTATACCCCCATGAGTATTTCATCGTACACCGGAGGGCGCGTTGCCTCGCCCACACTACGATGCCAATCCTGGGGTTCACAACGCGCTAATCCCCATGCAAGCTCCCTTCCCATACCAAACAACTCTCGGCTTGAAGCACCAACTTGTTCCAGCCGCGAGGCTTGAATGCGACTCATCGTCCTCCTCCACGGCGGATCATCTCTTACACATATAACCCAGTGGGAAGGATCGGTTTCAACGTAACGTACCGCATGCCCATATAGCCGGAGTTGACGCTGACGGACTATGCAGGTAATAGTCGTCGATTCAGTCTCACAGTGAGATCCCTGATTTGACACGTAGATATCCAAGCGATACCGCATGATTCAGCGTAGACACTTACTACCAAATGCATCGATCCACCTCTTGAAGTCGCTATTTAATGTCCGTGTCTCAAATCCATAGAATAAGACATGGACCACAAACGAATTGAAATTCCGGATCTTAGTCTTTGTTCACATGTACCAACAACGCTAAATACTCGTGATGAGTGCCTCCATAACACTGTGGGCTATGCTAATCCGTCGTAAAACTTCTTGACGTGACCTGCTGTCATTCTAGACTAGGCTACCATGGTATGTAATATTTTCCTAGATCTCAATGTCCTCGCCGCACGTATGATCAGACTGTACTTTATAATATAATAAGCCTCCAAACATAAGAACATAAGGAAGCTACAAGAGGCCGTGAGACCTACACGAGGTGGTTCCTGTTACCCCTGGGACCTGGAAACCCCTGGACTTTGGTCCTAGGCAAGTAGACTGCAAGTACCGAAGGCTCGGCTTCCTCATGCAGCACCTCAAGAGCTTTCACCAGAACCTGCAACGACTCAACAATGATTACTGCATCATCGGAAAAAAAAAGATCATTAATCTTGGTATTGCCGAAGATGCTCCACAAAAACTTTGGTTTAGAAGTCTGCCATACACGTGTTTAAAAGTTGTATGGCATGGACGCATCCATACCTCACTTTTTTATTCAAGGGAAAAAATACACATATCCCCCACACTTCACAGCACTTTCAGTCCCAGACTATATGCCAGTCAGCAGACCAACAGTCCTCTCAGAAATCGCACAAAACTACAGAAGATCCGAGAGTGCCTCACGAGATCAACATAGGCTACAAACATCCCCCTGTGGAAACTCAAGTTGGCGTTCTTCCAGGACACGAAACGCTAGGATACGGTCAGTTGTTGACTTAACAGGCGTGAACCCAAACTTTTCATGTCTCTGATGTTCCAGCATCATACTATATACATATATATATAATATATATATATATATATATACATATATTATATATATATATATATATATATATATATATATATATATATATATTAGGGTGGAAACCTTATATAGGGGTCCAAAAATATTTTGAGGAATTTTTTATTATCCTACCCCTGGAAATTGTTACCATTGATGAGAAAACTCTGTGGCTAATTCATTTTTCAAATCAATCAATGGGAATATCATGCACATCAGCCTTGAAATTTCACCCTTTACACTAGCTCTGGGTCCCCTCCCGAAGGAGTATTAGCCGCTCATGGCGGGGGTATCATGGTTGCTAACCACTAATTGCTGCCCAGTTTGTGTTAGGGTCTTCTTTCGGCTATTAGGGAATTTCTTGCGATGGTCGTAACCTCTTGTAGGAAGAACTGCAGCTGTTCCTCAACCTTTGTTAGAGTTTTGTTGTACCCTTTGGATCAGAGCGATACCTCTCTCTGCTTGGTCATTAGTCACGAAAAGACTCTTGACAATCTCCGCTGTTCTCTGATAATCTGATCTTGTATGCCACTCAACTACATCAGAATCTAAGAAAGCAGTATCAAGTCTAAGCTTTGTGAAGAAACTTCGAGTCTTCTCCGATGCAAAGTTCGGGAGATAACAGTTCTTGATGATGTTGGCTGGCACTGTGATCCTCTTGGAACCACCATCCTCTTGTCCACCTTTTTCTTTCTTTGCCAAGACAATCCTTCTCTTGCAGTCAAGGGACACTTCAGGGTAAAAAACGGAGAGACCAACCATCTCCTCTGTCAAGTACCACAAGTGACTGGAGAACTTTCCTAGTGCTGTTTTGGCCACGACTGTATCTATATTGTCATATGAGTTTAAGGCCCTCAACATATTGAGATTTTGTCGAGGAGCTGCAGCAGCGAAAGGTGCATTGGTCCAAGCCTTTGCATAGATTCGCACAACAAATAGGTACATTCGCCAAAGGCCATGCTCCTCAGTAGCAGTGAGATGAAACTGACTGCGAAACATCCATACCTTGAAGGAGTAAGTAACCTTACATCCACCTGGCAAGATGCATTGGCCCTGCAGCCCGGAAACGGACACCAGTTGTCAGGATACCTCCAAGGAAGATGAGTGTGAGCTCATCAAGTTCCCTATAGTCATATCGTAGGTCCCTACGTTCTGCAAGACATGTCAAGGCCCAGCTGATAGTTTCTACTTCTATATCTGCAATGAGAGGGGATACTTCTTCATTCTCTTTATCTGTTCTATAGTTTTTGAGGTCAAGATTCTCCCAGTAACTCCGGAAGCGCTTGAAAAGCTGTACTTCGGGTGCAGATGAGGTGGATACAACAGTAGAGAACACAGCCTGTACTACAAGTTCGAAGACATAAAGACGACAAGCAAAGTATAAGAG
>JACEEZ010018462.1:25853-55853 GCA_016584305.1 Chionoecetes opilio | reverse complement strand
TAAATTATTTAAAGACAAGGGAAAAAAAATGCTAATAACTGAAAAAATAACTGATGAGATAGAATTACCTTACAATCACTTAAAAGAGGAAAAAAATTTTGACCATAAAAAAATGCACGTACTATCTAGTAGTATCGTAGAGACTCTCGGGTAAGACCTAGACCAGAATTTCGTGAGAGGGACGGGGACAGGAGGACTAGGGGTGCACCAGGGCACTGTGAGGATGTTACAGAAGAGGGCGGTGTGGGGGAAAAGGGAAGATGGGGTGGGGTGACGTCGGGGGGAAGAGTGGGGGGGGGAAGGGAGGTCAGGAGGGGCTGGTCAAGGCCGTTAAAAGGGCAAAAAGGAAAAAAAAAAAAAAAAAAAAAAAAAAAAAGGGAAGAAAAAAATACAAGTAGAGGAGCTGTGCAAGGGTAGGGGGGTTGGGGTTTGGGGGGGGTGGGACACTTTCATGGTAAAAACCCGATGATACCGAGATGGTGTCCCCAAGTAAGAGGGGACAGAGGCGTGGGGGGGCCCGTTAGAGAAGGCGTTAGGTTTAGCTAGCCAGGGAAACAGGTTGGGGGGAAAAATGGGGGCATAGGGCTTCAAGATAAAGGGAACACCCAGTGTTGAAAAAGGGAAACCAAAGGGGAAGGGTGTAAAAACTCTATGCGTTTGGATGCATTATGTAGGGGTTGGGGGGTAGGAAAATTAGGGGACATTCCGGGGAAAAAAGTAAATGGGGTTTTGATGGTGGGGTCACGGAATCCCACCTTAGGGAGGGGATAAATGAAAGAACAGGGGGGTATCCCCTTAAAATAAGGGTAAAAGCAAGAATCCTAGAAAAGGGGGCGGGGGGGGGGTTTTATTGTCAGCAGGATCAGTATAGATTTTGAGGGAGCTGATGTAGGAACCTGTGAGGCAGCGAAGATTTTTTTGTGCTAGATTAGAGTAAAAAGAAGAGGAGAAAAAGGGGACATCATCTTAGAGTCTGCTAATGAAGTTGAAGGGAGAGGGGCAGAAAAAAATGAAAGGAAATTAACAAGATTAGTAGTTATTAGCAAACACAGAAGGAACAGATAATAGTTATGGGGGACATGAATGGACACATAGGTATATGGGGGAGGAGGTAAAGGGGAAGGGGATACTACTCTTAAATTTGTTGGGCCAACGAGTTAAAAACCCAAAAATAACAAGGGCGAGGGTAGAGTAACAGGGGCGGGGGAGAGGGGGGGGAATCACATAGATTTGTGCAGTAAATGAAAATCCCAGGAGGTAAAGGAATGGGGAAGATGAGGGGGTCTGGAGATAAAAATAGTGACCACAACATGAAGTTTTAAAATTATAAAATTAAAAACAAAGGGAGAATGAAAAGGAGAAAAATGCCAACAAAGATGGGACTTTAGACAGGCAAAGGGGAAAAATTTTTAGGAGGGATTTTGAAACAGGTATTTTGGGAAAGGGGGGAAAAGGGGGTGGATAAAATAAAACCGGTTGTGGGAGACAATAGAGGGAATACTAGAAGAGGAAGGGAAGTGAAGCAAAGGAGCCGGGGAAAAAAGTGCAATGGGTGGGAAAATAGTGAGTTTAAGAGGCGAGGAAAGGGAAAGAAGGAGCAGAACAGGCAGAAAGAGACTCAAAAAGGAAGTAAGGGATAGGGGAAGGGTTTGAGTATGAGGAGGATGGGATGGGGTATAAAAAAAAAACAAGAGAAGTAAAAGCGTTTTAGGAAGGCTGGGGCAAACAGGGAGAGGGAAATTGTAGAGGAAAAAAAGGGAGAAGGGTGAAAAGGGGGGTGGGGATTGGATATTTTTCTTGAGGAGAGGAAACAGGGAGCACCGTGCGAGATGAAATTTTGGGGGGAGACGAATGGGAAAGGCCCTGAGAGTTTTAAGAGGGAGATAAAGAATTTTTGGGAGGAGGGGGGGGGCATGATGAGCAGGTAAAATTTAGGTGAAGTAAAAAAGGGAAGAAAAAGGAAAGATAGATGAGGGGAAAGGAAGAACATTTCAGAAGGGAAAAATAAAGGGTTTCTAAAAAAAACTGAAAAAAAAGGAAAGAGCCAGGGGTGGTAACCAAAAGAAATTGTATAAAGAAGGGGGGAGGTATGGTGGATGGGGGTATAGGCTTTTTAGGCAGATTTGGCAGGATAAAAGAGTCCCCAAAGGGAAAAGGAAGAGGGTGGGTTACTCTATTCAAAGGGAGGACAAAAGTAAAAAACCTTGAAAAATTATCGACCAATACAGTAAGGATACGGGGGGAAAATATTTTGGGGTTACTAAATGTAGGATTAGGAAAGTTGTGAAGAAATAAATAATGGGGGGGGGAACGAAGGCTTTCGCAAGGTGGAGAGGTGAGGGGGCAAAAGTTTTGTAGTTAGTCATGATAGAAAAAAAAGTAGGATGGGTGGAAGCTACCTTTTTCCTTTACATGAAAAAGGGTTAGAAGGGCAAAGGGGTTTCTTTTAGACTACTGCTAGAAATTGGGATTAGTGACAGAAAAGTCGATAATAAGTTGTATGAGGACACACGGGCAGTGTACGGCTTTGGGGCATAGAGACAGAGTGGGTAGGGAGTCGAAGAGGGGTTTTTGGAGGGCTGCGGTTTCACCGACTTTTTTGGGTATATACAGAGGAAAGCAATTAGGTTTAGAAATTCGGG
Organism: Chionoecetes opilio; assembly: GCA_016584305.1. Taxonomy (NCBI): domain Eukaryota; kingdom Metazoa; phylum Arthropoda; class Malacostraca; order Decapoda; family Majidae; genus Chionoecetes; species Chionoecetes opilio. The sequence continues at coordinate 53,211 of JACEEZ010018462.1, read as the reverse complement.
GATGGGTAAAAGGGGGGGGGGGGGAAAAAGTTGAGCTTTTTCTATACGACGACATAGTTTTCATGGTGAGGGCGTGGAGAACTTCAGGAGGGTACATATGCGCACGTATGGGGGGGATTTTTTGGGGAAATTAACATGAGAAAAATAGGTCCTGGTTTAAAAGGAGAGGCGCGATAGGGGTTAGTTTTGGGGAAAGGGGGGCCTGAGGGTAGGGGGCACCGAGTCAAAAAATCCTGGTATCACGGTAGATGGGGAAAGGGGGCAGATAGGACGAAAAAAGGAAAAAAAGGAAAACAAATCAGTGGGTGGGAAGCTTGGGAGTGTAGCAAAATGAGGGGAAACAAGGATGAGGTAGTAAGAGGGTTGTGGAAAAGGCATGGGAGTACCGGCCTCATGTATGGGCAAGTGTATGGGGGGACGGGGGGGGGAAACTGGGCAAGTTAGAGGGAGTACAGAACAGGGTAGTAGACTTGCCTAGAGGAAACAGGGTTTAGCAGTGGAGGCGATCAGGGGAGAGGCAGGGTGGAGTACCTTTGCGGGGGAGAAAAGGAAAGTCAGTGCTTATTACAAAAACAGGGGTTAGAAAAATGGATGAAAACAGTGGGTCGAAAAATTTATGATGGGTAGGACAGAGTAGAAAAGGGATAGATCAAAAGCGGTGGGGGAGGAAATGGGGTTTCAGGGTTTTTACAGATGGATCACCATCTATGAGGGGGAGTTAAAGCGAAAGGTGAAAGACCAAGTTCAAGGCAGGGAGGGGGATGTGGAGAAGAGGATGGGGGTAAAGTTCTCTGACTTTGGGACAAGGGAAGACCACCCAAAGTGTGAGGTCTTTTTTGAGGGATTGGGGGTATTTAATATTTAAAGCGGACTAAATCTGGGGTCAAAAGTAGAACATTAGATGGGCAAACGAAGGGAAACAAAATTGTCAAAGGTTTGGGGGAGACTAGATGAAACTGAGATCACCTGGTATTAGGTGTCCAAGGTTGAGAGGGAAAGGAGGGCTTTTGCAATAGTGGACGGGAGGGAGGCGGGGGCAGTGGGATGAGGGCAGAGGGGGAAAATGATGGGGTAAGGAATTTTTTAGGTTTGATAGGGTACAGGACCCAATAGAAAATCATTAAGGGGTTAAAGTATTTCTAGAAAGGGCTTGGGAAAAAGAGCAGGAGTTTAGGGCCCTACAAGCCTAGGACCAGCCGAAATAGGCTTTAAACCGGTGAAAACCGCGGTTTAGCTCCTCACCTAAAAGAAGAAGAAAAGTAATAGTAGTAGTAGTGGAAGTAGCAGTAGTGTAGTAGTAGTAGTAGTAGTAGTAGTAGTAGTAGCAGCAGCAGTAGTAGTAGTAGTAGTATACATATCAAGTAGTAGTAGCAGTAGTATAGTCTATCCGATGTTAGAAGGCGGAAAAGGTTTCCTCCTTCCCTCCTTCCCTCCTCCCCCTAAACACTGAGATTGGCTGGTAGGATGGTGGGCGGTATTTCTTTTTGGAGATAAGTAAGGAGAGGGTGGGAGGGGTGACCCTCTAATTCTCTCTCTCTCTCTCTCTCTCTCTCTCTCTCTCTCTCTCTCTCTCTCTCTCTCTCTCTCTTTAACTACCATTGTCACCCATTTCGATGTACTTGTTTTATCATCAGCCAATACTCTGTATACCGAGATAAGACTATTATCCTGAAACAGTCTTTTTCACAAATGTTAATTGTGAATAAAAGTATTGAATCTGAATCTGAATCTCTCTCTCTCTCTCTCTCTCTCTCTCTCTCTTTTTCTCTCTCTCTCTCTCTCTCTTCTCTCTCTACTCTCTCCCCTCTCTCTCTCTCTCTCTCTCACCCTACATTTAATCAGTAACAAGGGAAATAATGGGGCGTACTTCTTTCAACAAGTCAAAACATTCAGGGTCCCTTAAAGCAATTAATATATTAAATATTTCAATCCAAATTTTTGAGATGAAAGAAGAAACAAACAAAAACCTTTCAGTCACAGGTCAGACTCATTCATCAGGTAATCCCCGGGGAACACCTTCACCACGCGTCCTCACGCGTCTCGCACCTCTCTCTCTCTCTCTCTCTCTCTCTCTCTCTCTCAAGTATTGACTCATGGTGATTGTGTCCTTTCAATATAAATACGACTGATCCCCAAACCGACATACCTGCCGACTTTACATGCGAATGCTGAATTTGGGGCACCCATGGGACGAAAATCATTCGATACGTTTTTCAGTGACTTAGTTTATATTGTAATATTTTATACAATTTAATATTATCATAATATTGTAGTAAGGAAAACGCGGTCACATGATTATTATCAAACATGAAAATATGAACACATACTTTATAGGTATGATTAACTCAACACTCCTAATTTCGGTCCAAAGTCGATGTCAATCTCAATTGTCGAACGCAGTTGACCCGCTCAAGATTATAGTCAATTCAAGAACACTAGAGCCACATGCCCCTCCCACGAGGTGGAGCTTGTCATATCCTGATTCTCTCTTGATTGGTGATGGGGGGGGATGGAGGGTTTGCCGTCAAAATGTACACTAACACTTCCCCAGCCCTGTGGTTCCCTTCCCCACTCCCAGCTAACGGTCTGATCTCCCAGGCTCCCAAAATCCCTTTGTTAATCCTTAATTTGTCCTTGACTCCTTTCTTTCCCCTCCTAGAAGAAGGACTCCTGTCCTTTCTTCAACTTGTTTAGCTATAATGAGACCCGTAATGCACACAAAAGTAAAATACAAACCTTGTTGAAATTTTTATAGTTAGGGTGAAATTCACGTGGCAACAGCGCTAGGTGTTCGCGTCTCTCACCTGTGACCTGAAATATCGTCTGGGTCGGCAGCCGCAGGTAATTACCTCCCACATGCCCCTGTTAACCCCTTAGGACCTTGACTCACGTCTCTCTCTCTCTCTCACACACACACACACACACACACACACACGTGCGTGTGTGTGTGCGTATCGTGTATCGGATAGACTATACTACTGCTACTACTACTTGATATGTATACTACTACTACTACTACTGCTGCTACTACTACTACTACTACTACTACTACACTACTGCTACTTCCACTACTACTACTACTACTACTACTACGACTACTACTAGATATGCTACTATGTGCAATTTTCTAATGGTCAAACAATTTTCTCTCTCTCTCTTTCAAGTGATATGTACAGGTAATTCATATCTCATCAGTTATTTATCAGTTATTAGCATTAGTTTATTCCATTGTCTTAAGTAATTATAGCTATAATTATTTTATTGTTATTTATTGTTATACATTGTTATATATTTCTTAGCTAATGAATAATTACTAATTAACTATTTAACTATTAATTCTTAGGTTATGAATTATTATGGTATGTTTTCTGTGCAATGCTACCACCACCACCACCACCATCACTACTACTACGGTACTACTACTACTACTACTGCTACTACTACTGTGACGATGGATGACTTCACCCTCCTATCAAGACGACTATTTGCGACCATTACATCGATAGTATTGATTTAAAAAACTGTGATTATTGAACTATTATACGGACGAAATGACTACTACTACTACTACTGCCACTACAGACCACCACTACTACAATAAGGATGATAACCGTAAAACTTATGACTACTACTACTACTACTACTACTACTACTACTACTACTATTACGACATCAGACAGACCACCGCAATCTACATATCCGAAGCTTTCATAATTTCTCCCGATTTTTGTACATAACTTTTACGGATTTTTCTGGATCTTCTAAATAGGTAACTTTATAATTAATCCATATAACATATTCATTTTCTCTATCGAACCCATGCATTCCAATCTCTATATTCTAGCTATGGTGGATTATTCGTTATATATAGCTATACGTAACTTCCTACCTTGTTTTCTTTCGTTAACAATACACGTAATTACCTTTTTTTCTTTCATAATAAACGTATATTCAATCATTGATTCATAATTTATATAGTACCTACGTGGATTTTATAATTATGTTTTAAGAGGAGAGGGAAAGTTCAATAGCGAGTAAATGATCTATTTTTAATCCTTCTATTTATATATTTATTCATTATTTATTATTATTATTTTAACTCCCGTATGATTATTGATTTATTGAAGTATTTAGTAATAGTGAGAAAAGCTTGGAAATGGTTAAATCCTTGGTTAAAGTGAGTTTTCGTCAGCGAAATACTCCTACTTATTTATAGTCGTCAACATTCGTTCTTTCGTTAACAATATACGTAACTACCTTGTTTTCTTTCATAATAAACATATTCAATCAGTGATTCATAATTTATACATCTGCATGATTTTAGAATAATTATATTGCCCGGGCGAGAGGAAGAATATGCGTTTGGGGACAATTAATTAACAGATCCATGTTACCATGGGTAGGTATTGTAATTAAGTACCTTCAGATAATACAATTAATACTTCAATTATCGAGCATAAAGTTTCATTATTATATACTTATAAAGAATAAAATTACATTAATTTGTATTTTTTCTAAAAATTTAAAATCCTAAAATACGAACCCTCGGACAATCACCGCAGACAATGTTGCCAGATTCGGGAAATGTACTTGTACCCAGAGTTAATTTTGGCTTTGTAAGGAAAAAAAAAGGAAAAATAGGGGAAAAAAGAAACCATATAGTATATCTAAATATTATATAGGTGAGTATGTGTGTGTGAGTTGGAAAATATGAGGAAAAAAGGAAATTTTTGTCAATGGATTGGCAGCAGTGACCTCGGCGAGACAGCGGCGGGGCAGTAAAGGACACAAGTAAGATCCCGCAAGTGGGTAATTATNGTTAGGTTAGTATTAGGTTAGTTAGTGCCCCTCATCTCCCACTGTTCATAAGACTACCTATCCTAACAATTCCTAGTTTGAAGTTACTAGAAAGGTATTTAGCTGTAATTAATGTAGTTAATGCTGTAGTTAGGTTAGTGGTTAGTTAGGTTAGGTTAGTGCCCCCCAATCCCCCACTGTCTTTAAAAGTACCTACCTATCCTAACTATTCTAAGATTTAAAGTTACTAGAAAGGTGTGCTAGTAACCTTTGGCATCTGTGGTTAGTTATGTTATGTTAGTTTAGGTTAGTGCCCTCATCCCCCCACTGTGTTAGTACCTACCTATCCTAACTATTCAGAGGTTTAAAGGTATAGGTGTGCTAGGAACCTTTGGCATCTATTGCAGCATCAGCGACGGAACCCACAGCGCGGAAAAGTCGTAGGTTTGGTCGTAAACGTGCACACTGGCTAACGACTGCTCAAGACCGGTCTTAGCAGAGGTCGGAAGTCTCCAGGCATGCTCATTATTGCTTGGTATGCTATGAAATATCTTTTTTATAGGTGAATGTAGACATATGATTGCATTTGGATGGATATTATTCATATATATGAGTAAAGAGATGAAATACAAGCAAGGGACTCATCCACGTCTGGCAGCGCGGCCTTCGGCAGCAGCAGCAGCAGCATGATGAAGCCCGTGAGGTGGATATCAACACCAACTTCACCAAGGGAGATAGATGTCTTTGGTAATATTTAGTAGGGGAACGAGAACCCCTTGAGGAATCCTATGATCCCTGGTGACATCCTATGGTGCTATCACAGGCGTGGGAGCTGACTGTCTTCTTCAGGAAGGCACAGGTGAGGCGGATAACTGCGGGTTTTTACTCAAAACTTTTGCGAGTGGCGGCTGGTGCCGCCAGCTCCTCCGCCACTGTAGGTTTGGGCAGGATTAAACGTCTTATTACTCGTTATTATACAACTTAGTGATTATTGAAATGATATATTTTTTTTTAGCCCCTTGACCCAACCCTAGCCTTAAAGCTACCTAACCTAACCTTAATAACTAACTAACCCAACCCTAGCCTTAATCTACCTAACCTAAACTAACCCAAGCCTAGCCTTAACCTACCTAACCTAACCTTAATAACTTCAGGCTACCCAATGTTGTAACTTATTATCACTAGTTACATACCTTATTATGATGTCTTTGGGTACTTGTACAGGAGTCCTGCGTAGTGGAGAAAGTGCTGGGGGAATTGTTGCTTGTGCTGAAAAAAACAACCTAGTGATTTACAAAAAAGAAGAAAAAAAGAAAGAAGGGATTTCACCCCCCTCAAAAAAAAAAAAAGTTTAATAAAAAAACTAATCAAAATCATCAAAAAAATAGTTATAAAAAAAAAGAGGGGCGATAAAACTAATTTAACCAATTGGGCAACGGGAAAGGGGGTCAAAATACTCAGAATGAAATCTCACGAGATGTAAGTAAGAACCTGGGCATTTTTGAAAGCCCACTCCCGAACTAACCCGGTATATTTATCCCCGTGCTTTAAGGTGTGTGTTTTTTTCAGAGTGAACCCGCCGTGGGTCAGGGACCCATTTTTGCGGGGCACGTGTTTTGGCGGGGGGGGGGCACCCCCGGCCCCTTCCCTCCCCGTGCCAGTGTCCCTTCCCCCCGGTGTCGTATGAGCAAAAGTCTTTTTAAAAGGGGAAAGTCCGTTACAACAAAGACGGGGTGATCAACAAAGCCGGACCGCTTTCACGTTACTCTTGCGCTTTGACTGAGAGCTCTCGGGTGTAAAAAATCCTTTTGAAAGCTTTAAAAATAACCCGTGATGCTTTAAAAAATGCGTTGATGCATTAAAAAATCCGTTGATGCATTATAAAATGCCGTGATGTTTTATAAAATGCCGTTGAAAGCTTTAAAAAAATATCTTTTGAAAGATAAAAAAATGCCGTTGATGTTAAAAATGCCTTGTACTTTAAAAAATCCCGTTGATGCATTATAAAATGCCTTTAAAAGGGCATTAAAAAAATCCCTTTGTACTTTATAAAATCCCGTTGAAAGCATTAAAAATCCCTTTTAGCATTAAAAAAGCCGTTGATGCATTAAAAAAATCCCTTTGATGCATTATAAATGCCTTTTTTGGAGCATTTAAAAATCCTTTGAAAGCTTTAAAAAATCCCGTTGAAAGCATTAAATAATGCCGTTGATGCATTAAAAAAACCTTTTGAAAGCTTTAAAAAAATATCTTTTGAAAGCATTAAATAATCCCCTTGAGCATTATAAAATGCCTTTGAAAGCATTAAAAAATGCCGTGAAAGCATTAAATAATGCCGTTGATGCATTAAAAAAATGCCTTTGAAAGCATTAAAAAATCCCTTTGAAAGCATTAGTAATGCCTTTGAGCATTAAAAATGACTTTAATGCATTATAGAATCCGTTGAAAGCATTATAAAATGCCGTTGAAAGCATTATAAAAGCCGTTGAAAGCATTATAAAATGCCGTTGATGCATTTAAAATGCCGTTGAAACTTTAAAAAAGCCGTTGAAAGCAATAAAACCCGGATGATTATAAAATGCCGTTAAAAGCATTTTTAATCCGTTGATGCTTTATAAAACCCGTTGAAAGTTTATAAAAGCTTTGATGATTATAAAATGCCGTGATGCATTATAAAATGCCGTTGATGCTTTAAAAAATGCCGTTGACATTAAAAAAATCCCGGAGCATTATAAAACCCTTTAAAAAAGCATTTTTAAAACCCCCTTTTGGGCATTAAAAAATGACTTTGGGATGCATTAAAAAATGCCATTGAGCTTTATAAAAGCCGTTTAAAGCTTTAAAAATTACCGTTGATGCTTTATAAAATGCCGTTGATGCATTAAAAAATGACTTTGATGCATTTAAAACCCTTTTGATGAAAATTTATAAAACCCTTTGAAACATTAAAAAATACCTTTGAAAGCATTAAAAAATCCCTTGATGCTTTATAAAATGCCTTTTTCCCATTAAAAATGCCGTTGAAAGCATTAAATAATGCCGTTGAGCATTAAAAGCCGTTGAAAGCATAAAAATGCCGTTGATGCTTTATAAAATACCAGAGTTGGGCCGAGAAAATCCCCAGTTTTTCCTGTAGCAAGATCCCCCAGGGTGCATGTCTTTCCCCCTTTTCTATGTGGCAGGTTGGGGGTTTATGGAACTCTCCCCAAACGCCAACCCAGAGCCTCGCCGATGGGACATTTTTGGCGACAGTTCACGGGTTTAAAGACCCCCCCCCCCCGCGTTGAACGACCTGGACATTGGTCAACTGGCCCAACCTAACCAACCACAAACCTTATCAAGATCAAAACTAAAACTAACCCCAGAAATGGAACACTCCCCGATTTGGGAAAATTTGGGGGCTTTTGGGTGGGCGAGATTTTCCTATGGGGGACAGTTATAGGTGGGGTTTTGAGGAAATAATTAGGCATTAATTTCGTACAAAATGTCCTTGAGAAGGAGAGGGGCCCAAAACCCACCGGTTTTTCAAGAAGCAATCTCCCCCAAAACAGGTTCATAGATCTGATACACATCAAAATGTTTTTTTTTTTTAAATGACAAAATATGCTGTTTTCCCCCGTAAATATACTCATGATCACGCAAGCGGGCTATTAAGGCCCTTTTACTCAGAAATACAAAAAGAGAGCGATTATTCGATCGAATGTTTTCCTTGAAAAAAATAAAAAAGTACACCCCCCTACTTAGCGGAATTAGTCAAAAGCGACAAGTGACCAGGGTCCCGTGGAAAGCGGCCGGCTTTGTTGATCAACACGTTTTTGTTAAAAAAAACAGATTTCCCTCGAAAAACAGACTTTGCTACAGGACACGGGTCACACTACGGGGGTCCGGGGCCCCGGCGAGGGGTTTTGGGGTGGGGTGGCCGGAAGGTTTTTCCCCAGAAGCCTCTCCATCTTTCAGTGGGGGGGGTTGTAAAAATGCTTTGGTATTGATGTAAGCATTCCCCCCTGGGGCCCCAAAAACATAATTTTCTTTTGTAATTGGGTACCATTAGAAATTTTTTAGTGATATAAGAATATTTTATAGATTGACTTTTTGTATCTTGTCCATAACTTTTTTTTTTTTTTACATCAAAAGAACGGGCCCAAAGGGCACAGCAAAAAGGTTTAACCCAAAGCCCGTTTAGTTGCCGCCCCTATAAAGAAGAAGTAAGAAATAAATAAAAAGAGGGTTGAGCCAACGTCGGGAGGTTTTTTGTTACTTTTTTTTGAAAAGTTTTAAGTCAAGGAAGATGGAAAAAATAAAACGGGAAAGAGAGTTCCAGAGTTTACCAGGAAGGGTGAAGAGAAAGATACTGATTCCCTTTTGCATTAGGCAGATGGCAGAATAGGGATGGAATGAGAAGAAAGTTTGTGCAGCGAGGCCGTGGGGGGGGGAGGCAGCAGTAGAATTAGAAGAGCAGGAGCAGAAAATAAACGGAGAAGAGAAAGAGAAGCAACATTGCGGCCGTGTTTTAAAGTTTGAGACAGAAGTCAGAGGAGAGGAGTGATGAGACGAAAAAGCTTTTGACGACCCTGTTTGGGAGAAGCTGTAGAGGGGATCCTCCCCAAAAACAGGTGGAATATCCATAAGGGGCGGATAAGACCCGTAAGAGCAAGCAATTGGGAGGGAAAAAAAAGGCGCAGAGCACAGGACACCTAACTTTTAGAAGCTTTTTTGAAAGAGATGAGATGTGAGATTTCCGTTAGATTTTTAGTAAAGGTAGTCGAGAATTTTCATTGTAGAAAAAAGGGACAGTTGAGGCATTGAAGAAGAGGGATATTTTATTTTAGGTTTTGTCGAGTAATAGGTGAAAAATTTGGGGTTTTTTGAGACATTGAACAAAACAAGGGGCCCTTCCCCCAATCGAAATTATAGAAAGATCAGAAGTTAGGCGCTCGGGGCATCCCCCTTTTGGTATTAGGGAAATTTGTATACAGTGTTTTTTTGTTTTTTATGCCACAAAAACCCTTTTATGGAAAAGGGAAAGATCTGGGGGGAAAGGGGGGTTAAAACATATATTGATGTACGGGCTGGAAATTTTGATGTATTGATATAGGAAAATGTTTTAAAATATTGACTACAGGGCTAATCTAATGACTCATGCCAGTCCCTTTATTATGTATATTTTGCTTAGTACTTTTAAGTTAATTTGTCTTTTTGGATTTTTTGCCTGTATTCCTCCGGGGATATTTAAAAAGATTTATTATAATCATTTCAGGGGAAGTTTGCAAGCCGCGCGGGACGCCAGACATCGCAGGGCCCAGGGTACAAGAAGCAGCATGAACGTACCCCCGGGAGTGTTTTCCTTTGGTTAGGGTGTTAGGGGTTAGGATGTAACCCCCCTTTCCCCTCAGGAACCCAACTAATACCCCTTTGGGTGAAGTCTTTTTTGCAGCTCCTCTTTCCTTAGCACAAGTCTGGATGGGCGCACAAAGCTGGGCTCCAGTATGACTTCATGACTAGCCACATAGCCCGGGAGGACTACTGCACATAACCCCATAGCCAGGGATGACTTACGCACATAGCCACATAGCCAGGATGACTTATGACAAACCCCATAGCCCGGCATGATCACCACATAGCTCCTGCCAGCACAGCAAAAGATATAGGGTGAGTAAGACAGTGTTGACATAGAACAAACAATAGTGCTTTTTGTGGCATTAGGTATATAATATACGTGGGTTTTTTTTTAACGAGGTGAAAAAAAGCTGCCCCCCTTTTACTACTGACAAAAAAATTTTGCAGGAGAAGGGAAATACGATTTTCTAAATTTCAGCTGTATTTTCATAGTTAACCAAGTATTGGAAAATTTCCCTCATTTTAAGCATGAAAAATTAGGGAAAAAGGAATTTTTGCCTGTTAAAAAAAAGACTTTAATAGTACCTTGGGTTGAGGGATGTTACAAGATAATAAAATTTCAAAAAACGTCGGATTATTGCAGCTTAAAAAACTATGAATTTCAACTTTCCCAATACACCCAAAATATACGTATTGATTTAAGTGTATTATTTTAACGTATACGTAAGCATGAAAAACTATAACGATAATACTATATAATATAAAAAACATATAAGTTTTATACAGTTACAAAAACAACTAAATCAACCTGTGGCATTGAAATACTATAGTATTTGAAAGAGGAATGCAAAGCGTATTTTCTATATAATTACTTTTAAAAATCCTAATTCAAACTAATTGGGGGGGGGAAATGGGGAATTTGCCGCAAGTCCCAATTATCGAGGTTATTATTCTATTTAGCCCTCCACACAATAAAAACTCACCAAACAAAACGTACATCCAAAAAAAGCACAGATTGATTATTGTACTCACCAAAACATTGTATTTATACTATAATTATAATACCAGTACTACAACATTATAATACCACAGATAATAAAATAAAAATACAAATTCAAAAGAACAATCAATGAAAATCAAAAAACCATCCCTTTCAACCAAAACAGGGTGAACTCTAGTCTGGAAAAGCAGATTTTTTTTTTTTTTTGTTGGTTTTAGTGATGTTGAAGGGATAGTGAGTGATGAATACCCTTTTTTTACAGGGCGATACAACACTGCATGAGGGAAGCCGTTATGAGGAGACCCAGAAGACATTTAAAAAGGTGCCTTTCTCCCTACCAAACATAAAAACATTACATCAGAAAACATAAAAGAAGAACTAAAAAAACATCAGAAGAAAAAATAAGAAAAAGAACATAAGAAAAAAAATAAGAAAAATATCAGAAAAAGAACCTAAAAAAGTGCTCCCCTACCCCATCTCTCCCAACTGGGTTTGGGGGTAAAAAGTTTAAGAAGAAAAAAAAGAAGAAGAAAAAGAAACTGCAAGGAAAACAACCCAAAGCAAGGAAATATGAAGGTTAGTGTTTCTAAGACCATATTGTATTTTAAAAATATACCTGTTTTATTAACTATACCCATGAGACCTACACGGGTATTCTTGTTATTAGCACTACCTACTCCCCCCTTTCATCCCCTCCTGAATTTATCCAGCCTCTTTTTAACCCCTTAGAACCAGAACGTAATTTCCATTGTAAATTGGGTACCATTAGAAATTTTAATGACTATGCAATATTTTATGAATGACCTGTTAGATCCTTGGACTAACTATTTTTTTTATATTTAGTTTTTTTCGTAATTTAGGGTAACAACAGCAATTTTTTATAGTAAAAAAAAGTCTGGGGGTGAAGGGGGTTTAAAATCTCAGAACACAATGGGGGAATGAGGGTAGGAGAATTCATGGGGCTTCAGTTACCTATAGGGGCATTCTATAGGCTTTTTTATGTAATTCTACCAGTTTTGTCGGCCTATGTTTTTAGCTTTTTTGATCCTATTAATAACCTAACTACAACACTGTGATATTTATTGGGGACTCAGTTTCTATAGGTCATTCTATAGGCTTTTTTACAGCCCTTTATGTTTTTATTGTTACAGCATTTTTTATGTTAGAAGTACCTATCCTAAACATTCTGAAGTTTTAAAGGGGGTATAGAAAGTAGTTAGGTTGTGTTTTTGGTTGGTTAGTGCCCCTCTTCCCCACTGCTTAAAAAGTACCACCCTTCCTAACAATTCCAGGTTTGAAGTTACTAGAAAGGTATTTTGCTGTAATTAATGTAGTTAAGTGTAGTTTGGTTAGGTTAGTGCCCCCAATCCCCACTGTCTTAAAAGTACCACCTATCCCAATTTCTAAGATTTAAAGTTTCTAGAAAAAGGGGGTAGTAACCTTTGGCATTGTGGTTAGTTATGTTATGTAGTTAGTGGTTAGTTAGGTAGGTTTTGTGCCCTCCCCCCACTGTGTTGTACCTACCTATCCCAACTATTCAGAGGTTTTAAAAGGGTTTGGGTGCTAGGAAAAACCCTTTTGGATTTTGCAGCTAAAGGGGGAAAACCCAGCGCGGAAAAAATCTAGGTTTTGGGCGAAACGTGCACATGGAACGACTGCTCAAGACCGGGCTTTCAGAGGTCGGAAGTCTCCCGGGAGCTCATTATTGCTTGGGGTGCTATGAAAAATCTTTTTTAGGGGAATGGACATATGATTGCATTTGGGTGGATATTATTTATATTATGAGTAAAGGATGAAAAACAAGAAGGGCTCATCCACGTCTGGCAGGCGGCCTTTGGCAGCAGCAGCAGCAGCATGAGAAGCCCCTGAGGGGTATCAAAACCAATTACCAAGGGAGTAGATGTCTTGGAAATTTATAGGGGAACGAGAACCCCCTTTAGGAAACCTATTCCCGGGACACCTATGGGCACACAGGCGGGGAGCTGACTGTCTTCTTTAGGGGGCACAGGTGAGGCGGATAACTGCGGGTTTTTACTCAAAATTTGCGAGTGGGGGTGCCGCCAGTCCTCCGCCACTGTAGGTTGGGCAGGGTTAAACGTTTTTTACTGTATTTTAAACTTTGTGGGTTATTTTAAATGATATATTTTTTTTAGCCTGACCCAACCCTAGCCTTAAAGCTACCTAACCCCAACCCTTTAAAAACTAACTAACCCAACCTAGCCTTAATCTCCTAACCAAAATAACCCAACCCTAGCCTTAACTACTAACCTAACCTTTAATAATTCAGGTACCCAATGTTGTAACTTTTTATCACTGTTACTACCCTTTATGATGTTTTGGGTGTTGTACAGGAGTCCCGCGTAGTGGAAAAGTGGGGGGGATTTTTGCTTTTGCGAAAAAAAACAACCTAGTGATTTACAAAAAAAAAGAAAAAAAGAAAGAAGGGATTTCACCCCCCTCAAAAAAAAAAAGATTAATTCAAAACTAATCAAAATCTATCAGAAAAATATAGTTTATATAAAAAAAGAAGGGGCGATAAAACGAATCTTAACCAATTGGGCAACGGGAAATGGGGTTCAAAATACTCAGAATGCATAAATCTACACGATGATGTAAGTAAGAATCCTAGGCACTTTTGAAAGCCCACTACCGAACTAACACCGGTATATTTATCACCGTGCATTAAGTGTGTGTGTTTGTTTCAGAGTGAAGCCGCCGTGGGTCAGGGAGCCATTGTTGCCGCGGGCACGTCGTCTTGGCGGGGCGGGGCACCCCCGGCCTTCCCTGCCCCGTGCCAGTGTTGCCTTGCCCCCGGTGTCGTATGAGCAAAAGTCTGTTTACAAGGGAAAGTCCGTTTACTAACAAAGACGTGTTGATCAACAAAGCCGGACCGCTTGTCACGTGTACATCTTGTCGCTTGTGACTGAGAGCTCTCTGGTGTAAAAAATGCCGTTGAAAGCATTAAATAATGCCGTTGATGCATTATAAAATGCCGTTGAAAGCATTAAATAATGCCGTTGATGCATTATAAAATGCCGTTGAAAGCATTAAATAATGCCGTTGATACATTATAAAATGCCGTTGAAAGCATTAAATAATGCCGTTGATGCATTATAAAATGCCGTTGATGCATTAAAAAATACCGTTGATGCATTATAAAATGCCGTGTATGCATTATAAAATGCCGTTGAAAGCATTAAAAAATGCCGTTGAAAGCATTAAATAATGCCGTTGATGCATTATAAAATGCCGTTGAAAGCATTAAATAATGCCGTTGAAAGCATTAAATAATGCCGTTGATGCATTATAAAATGCCGTTGAAAGCATTAAAAAATGCCGTTGAAAGCATTAAATAATGCCGTTGATGCATTATAAAATGCCGTTGAAAGCATTAAAAAATGCCGTTGAAAGCATTAGATAATGCCGTTGATGCATTATAAAATGACGTTAATGCATTATAGAATGCCGTTGAAAGCATTATAAAATGCCGTTGAAAGCATTATAAAATGCCGTTGAAAGCATTATAAAATGCCGTGATGCATTATAAAATGCCGTTGAAAGCATTTAAAAAATGCCGTTGAAAGCATTATAAAATGCCGGAGCATTATAAAATTCCGTTGAAAGCATTAATAATCCGTTGATGCATTATAAAAATGCCGTTGAAAGCATTATAAAATGCCATTGATGCATTATAAAATGCCGTTGATGCATTTTAAAAATGCCGTTGATGCATTATAAAAAGCCGTTGATGCATTATAAAATGCCGTTGATGCATTATAAAATGCCGTTGAAAGCATTATATAATGCCGTTGAAAGCATTATATAATCCGTTGATGCATTATAAAATGCCGTTGATGCATTATAAAATGCCGTTGATGCATTATAAAATGCCGTTTAAAGCATTAAAAATTACCGTTGATGCATTATAAAATGACGTTGATGCATTATAAAATGCCGTTGATGCATTATAAAATGCCGTTGATGCATTATAAAATGCCGTTGAAAGCATTATAAAATACCGTTGAAAGCATTATAAAATGCCCGAATGATTAAAAAATGAATGAATTAAATGGGAAAGATTAAAAAATCGCTCGGCACCCATAAATTTTTCAAAAATTTTTTAATGATAGGGGCCTCCACACAAGAGGCTGCCCAGGGGCCTCCACAGGTCTAATCCGGCCCTGGGAGGCACGGACACTGACCAGGGGTGACAGGAGACGCTCGGACCGCCGGACAACTTTGTCCATTTACGAACAGGACCAGGCATTTCAACGTAAAAACCAAAAAAAAAATAATAATAATAATAATAATAATTGTCCGGGACTCTGACATATCCCCGGACCTGGGATTTTGTCCGGCAAATCCGATATCCAGGAAATGGAGGTCCGGGAAAACGAGGTTTGTGTATATATATATATATATATATATATATATATATATATATATAATCCGAAAGAAATATTTTGAAATTCTGAAAAATATCGTATAAGATAAATATATATTGACAATATATATATACACTGGACCCTCAATACAACGGACTAAATGGGGAGTGTCCGTTGCTTGGTATTCGTGGGCCAGGCGCCCTT
Organism: Chionoecetes opilio; assembly: GCA_016584305.1. Lineage (NCBI taxonomy): Eukaryota > Metazoa > Arthropoda > Malacostraca > Decapoda > Majidae > Chionoecetes > Chionoecetes opilio. The sequence continues at coordinate 37,488 of JACEEZ010018462.1, read as the reverse complement.
ATTTTTCATACTTAACACTGTATATTACATATAGAGACAATAAGAAATAAGAATATAAATATGATTACGAATAAGCATTGATTGGTATTAAAAAATGTATTGATATGTATAACCTAGACACTACTTATCATTACAAAACAAAAACCTGAAAATAATCGTATTTTTTGTTTTACTAATTGTAATTTATGTGTAGAGCTGTATTTAGGACTGTACAGGACTCGGAAGGCATCTATTTTGAGTCCGAGGTGGTGTCCTGGCGGACACATTTTTCAAGCAGCGGATTGATTGAATACCGTAAACCCTCGCTTTTACGAACCTCCATATACCACATTTCGGCTTAAACAAATTTTTTCTGTTACATGTTTTCGATATATGCAGGGATTTACCAAATATATTCGGTAAATGCGGGGTATGATTTGGTGGTGGGTCGGCCGAACATGTGCACTCAGGTTGGTCGGTGGCAGTGAAAAGAAAGCCGACCGGGTTTTGTGTGACGCGCCAATAAGTCTAGCTTTGTTCGCCCGATTGTAAACACCCCCTCTCACTGTTTCAATTACCCTGTATGGATGTAGTATTTGTGATGGCTGCAAGTATTTAAGTATACAAACTTTAACCTAATGTAACAAACAAAGTTCATTATACACGGAAATGGTCGGAAATAGCGAACTTTCACTTCTTATAAAAAAAAAAATAGTGATATGCGAAAAGTTTAGTGTAAGTGAAGAAAATGGTGGCCGGCATAAAGAAGGAGGGAAGGCTGGGGGGTTCTGGTAGCCCGTGGTCTAAGTAGAGGCTGAATGGGTTCACTGCAGATGCCTGTCCAGGATGCAACACAGCATCCCACACTATCAAACATGTGAAACACTGCCCTGCACACAACCACACACATCAACACTACAACATACACTTCATCAAGGCCCTGTGGGGACAACCCAGACCAGGCCATGGCCCAGCTACCTCAGGAGCTACCTCAGGGCTTCTCAGCCAGGCAGCCAGAGGGACTTAAGCATGAGCAGGGGATAAGGAGGATCCTAGCAATTACAAACCAGTGAGCCTCACAATTGTTACATGCAAGTGAGCAAGTTATGAGCAAGTGATTGGAAAAATAAATAGTAAAAAAGATTTAGGATATATATGAGACAAATAAACCTCTTCATTAATTAATAAACAGTTTAGGTCTCAATCCATCAATCATTGGGGGCGTACGCCGGGGGCCGCGTCGCCTCGCCGCCCACCCTACGACGCCACTCCCGGGGGTCACCACGCGCGAGTCCCCATGCAGGCTCCTTTCCCATACCAAAGCAACTCTCGATAAGAAACATCAACTTGCCCCCCAACCACGAGCCTTATGGGCGCCCCCTTGGCCTCCTCCACGCCGGATTGTCTCTTACAGATACAACCCGGTGGGAAGGATCGGTTTGATTCTGCGAAGACACTTATTACCAAAGTCATCGATTGGTCTCTACAAGTCGCTATTTAGTGTCCATGTCTCACAACCATAGAGTGAGACAGGGATCACAAGCGACTTGAAGATCCAGATCTTATGCCTCCTATACAGGTACCGACAACGCCAAATACTCCTGCTGAGCGAGTCCATGACACCGTGGGCTATGCCAATCTGCCGTAAGACTTCTTGACGCGACCCGCCGTCATATACCCTTTACCCTTATACTACCGCATACCCTTTTCTACCCCGTTTATATTGACTATGCTGCAAAGATGCTTCGAGAATATATTTTTTCTAGTTTTCCGTTGTTATATGTGCATGAATAGTGGGGACTCAATTAAGGCGTCATTGTATATCTTACCGACAACTGTTGCATGTATATGTGGTGTCGTAGTCCTGCAGGTTACGCCATCGGTGTGATGATATGCCTTCACAGTCACGATGGTACCATGTCTGGCAGGCATCGCAAGCAATCATGCAGTCACCCTCCACGTGCGGTTGCCTGCAATGATAAAAAACATCAAATTTGTTACTGTTCACATCACATCTGTTTGGACCAGATTTAACATGGGGGAACATTTCTATTGTACCGTTATTTATGCACCCGGCTAAGTGACTTCTGAGACTTTTTTGTTTCCAGTTACACCTACTTGGATTGATACCAAAACAAACGGCTGTCACCAACACTTTCCTAACCTAACTGGGGCGTTGCACCTTCACCCCAAACTACTCTGCTAGTTAACTAACCTAACCTGTGCATTTATTACGTAACCTAACCTTACTGGGGGGGTTTTGACTCCCCCCAAACCTACCTTGTTAGTTTTAATTACCGACGGCTGTTGTAATTGTTAGAAATACTCCTTATGAGAACGATACAGTTAGCAAACGTTTGGGATAGACTTTGAGGAACATGTCGATAATGACACACAGACGTTGTATTCTTACTGTTAAATATGTCTTTTTCTGTGTCGACCTTCCCGGTGTAGCGATCTCACCAGCTACCCTTGGCCCGAGTAGCTACACCTCACAAATACACACAGCAACACTGCTCCCTGGGTGAATAGTTATTTGACAATGTATACCAATTGTGATCCTGGGTAAAAACATGGTGGCAACATTGAATGTAGAGTAGTAATTCAAGTAGAACATAGAACATTTCAAGCGACTGTGCCCTTGCCTGGAACATATACGTACCCTCCCCTTAGGCTTATACTGAAATACTGCTCCATGGGTGAATAGTTGTTTGACAATATATACGTTTTACCCAAGATCAGAATTGGTATACGTGTACTATATTGTCAAACAACTCTTCACCCAGGGGGCAGTGTTTCAGTATACTGGTAGGGTAGTGTTCTAGGCAAGGGCACATTCACTTGAAATGTTCTATGTTCTACTTGAATTACTACTCTACATTCAATGTTTCCACCATGTTTTACCCAGGATTACAATTGGTATACATTGTTAAACAACTATTCACCCAGGGAGCAGTGTTTCAGTGCGTATTTGTGCAGTGTAGCTACTCGGGCCAAGGGTAGCTGGTGAGATCGCTACATCCGACGTGGATGCCTGGCTTATTTGTTCTTATTACTATGGAAATCCATTCTGTATTGCCTTGGCACTAATACAATATATAAAGTAGTCAACCAGGAACATACTTGTCGATAATGACACACAGACGTTGTATTCTTACTGTTAAATATGCCTTTTTCTGTGTCACCCTTCCCGCGCATGCCTCCGACGTGGATGGGTGAACATGATATGATTTACACATAATAACGCGTTGTCTTGTACAAATACTTAGCCCACCTGTACAATACTGATTATTCAATGTACGACCAAAGTTAAAGCAGGGAACGTTACTGTATTATTACCAACAGGAGCACAAACCTGCCATGGTGTCCTCGTCCCTTGCAGCTTGTGCCAGGTGCACCAAAACACCCGTATATGTCCATATATATCTAACCACTGGGCTTGTGTCTGGTATGCAGCGATTGTTCAAGTCTTCTTCTATCATGGACAGCCTTATAGTGTACGGACACTTATCATTTATGACATAATTTGCCATATTGCTGGCTTGGGGCGGTGGTCGGTGCGAGAGCGGGCCAGGCAGCAACACTAATAAGAACCAAACTATCTCATGTCAACATCAGTTCAGTACAGTTGTGGGTTGCGGGAGTCTGGCCTTTTTCAACGGCACTCCCTGACGTGTTTCTTCTTGCTGTCTGGGTCTTTAATTTGTTTTCTTCTCTTATTCTATCTTATTAGTTTCTTTCTTTTTCTTTCTTCTTATTTGCTCTGGTCATCCAAAAACTGTTGATTGTTCTTTTTGCTTCTTCCACATTCCCCTCTCCGAACAAATACTCCCCCACTATATCCTCTTCCTCCTCTAAGTAAGGTTGTTGTAGCCTCACACTTTTCTTTCTTGCATTACTGTAGGCAAGAAAAGTGTGAGGCTACAACACAGTTCAGTACAGTTGTGGGTTGCGGGAGTCTGGCCTTTTTCAACGGCACTCCCTGACGTGTTTCTTCTTGCTGTCTGGGTCTTTAGTTAGTTGTCTTCTCTTATTCTATCTTATTAGTTTCTTTCTTTTTCTTTCTTCTTATTTTCTCTGGTCATCCAAAAACTGTTGATTGTTTTTTTTTTGTTTCCCTTCCACATTCCCCCTCTCCGAACTCCCCCACAAATATCCTTTTTCCTCCTCTAGGTAAGGCTTTTTACCCCCCTTCCCCCCCCAATTTTCCTTTTTTCTTTACTGTAGGCTGGCCCACCATAGCAAAAAATGTTTTAAGTCCTCCTTTTCCGCCCCAATAAATCAAAATTTAAATTTCTTTTTCCCCAGAACCCCCTTTCGGGTCGCCCTATTGTATTTGTTTGTCCTGCATTTGAACATATTTTCTAAAATTTGGGGTCTTACTGTATACTTCTTTTTGGCCTCCCTTCTCTTTCTCCATTTTCTATATATTTTAAAACTTATATTTTTTCTTCATTTCATTCCCCCTTCCCCTTGTGTCCAACTCTCCCCCCAAATTTTTTTTTTCCTTATCTCCCCCTTTGTCTCACACCTCATCCCTTTGGTTCATGACCCCAGTTTTTTCCCCAAATCTTTAAATTACAGCTTGCCCCCATTTTTTTTGGGTTTTTTTTTTTCCCTCAATCTCCCCCTCTCCTTTTCCTTTTCACTGGGGACTTTTCCCGTCTATTTAATACTCCCTCAAGTACTTCCACTGTCCCCTTTCCCTTATTCAAATTCCTAAAAAGGGGGTGCTCCCCTTTCCCCCCCGGAGTGCTGCCCCCTGTTATATGCCGGTGCCCCAAAGTTTGACGGTACAAAACCCCAAATTTTCAAGGGACCCGTTACTCTCCCTTGGGGTAAGGTTTTGATTTAACATTTTTCAAGCCTCATAAAAGTTGGGCAGTGATTTGATTTTTCATGTAAACATATTTTTGATGATACCCAAATTTTTAAGGGCCCAGGAAAATGTATCGCTCAAAAACGACGGGGCCCCATGGGGTGACGTAAACTACTTGACAACAGAGCAAAACAGTTTGTGAAGCGGCCGCTACTATTATGTCTACCTACAATACCCAAACTTGCATTACCCCTACTCCCGAAAGATACCAGAAATCCCCCCTTAAAGTGATGTAGTAGGTATTCACTGTTTTTTGTGAAATAAAAGGGTTGTAGTTTATAAGGAAAATGGATAGACAAAATTAATTTGGCCCGTGACACCTGACAATGATGACTTCGGGGATGGGCATTCCTTATAGGGAGCTTAAATGAACCTGAAATGCCCTGTCGGGCTAGACAGATGACAAACCATAGGGGAACCAGGAAAAAATTTAGGGGCTTTTTTTTCCCCACTAAGAAAAAACATCACCCTTCGTCACTCAAACTCACCACTACAACCTTTATTTAACCCCATACTTTTTCTACCTATTCCTCTATGAGTTCGTTTTATCTGTCTAGTTTGTACATGTCTTTGCAGGTTCTTTTAAGCCCCCCTAAAAGGGAAATTTCCTGACCCCAAAAGGGTCATCACTTGCCCGGGTGTCACGGGTCACTTTTTCCTTGTCTATCCACTTTTTCCTTAAAAAACTAAAACTTACATTTTCAAAAAACACAGTGAATACCTACTACATCACTTGAAGGGGATTACGGGTCATCTTGCAGTAGGGGGGTTAATTTGCAAGTTAGGGGGGGTTAGTTTAGGTTTTAAAATAAAACTAAAATTTTTAAAGGGTTTTAGGTTAGTAATTATTTTGTTAGGGGGGGTCTCGCTATAGGTTTTGTGAGAAAGGTTTTGGTTAGGTTATAGTGAGGTTAGTTTTAGTAATATTAAACATTTTTATATTTTTAAAGGGGTCCAGGGGGGTCTTTAAAGGGGAGGGGGGGGGGGGTAAAGGGGGGGCATCTCCCCCCCATTTTTAAAATTTAAACATTTTTAGGGTATCTAAAGGGGTTTCTGGGAAGGTTTTGGAAAGGAAAAAACACTCTAAAAAAGGGGGGGAAAAGGACTCTAGAATTTTACCAAACCTCACTGATGTTGAAAATATTTAAATTTAAAAAAACCGCCTGTCTCATCCCTCCCTTTCCAAAACCCTTTTCCATACTCCCTACAAACCCCCGCAACTTATCCCCGCTCAGCTAAAGCCCCACAGCTACATATCATTTGAAAGTTCTTTCCATGCACAAGTAATCCAATCCCTAAAAAGGGGTCTTCACAGAAATATTAGGAATTTTCCTTCACGAAAATCACGCCTTGCAGACATCCACCACTGTTTCCTCTTTTTCTTGTCTTTAGGCATCTTTTTATGAAACTTTTTCTCTGGATTTTTAAAAATTTGTGGTTTTTTTTTCACATTAGCACAAAAAAAGCATAATATGTTTTTTTTTTGTCTGGTACATGTTTTTAAAGCTAGATAGGGTTTTTTCGGGTTTTGGGGGAAGGGCCAAAACAAACCGATCACTGATCAGGGGGATCTGAGTCTGCGTTACTACTCAAACCAAACCAGCGCGTTCCGCCGGTTGTGGGTATTTTTGGGCCCCCAAAAAAGGGCCCTAAAAATTTCATTTATGGTGCATTTTCAGCCAAAAAAAATGATTCAGTGATATGTAGCCCATATTGGGAACCCAAAAACTTTATAATACTCCCTGTTTTAGGTGTGAGTAAACGGTTTTTTTTTCTCTGTAATTTTCCATTTTTTTGCTTTGGGTTTAAAATTTTTCCATTAAACCCCCTAAGTATTGATGGTAAAAGCCACCTTTTCCAGTACGTTTTCCCTATTTAGAAATTTTTTGAGCAACTTTTTGCGATGATACTATACGCCCTATTTGCCATTTTTCTTGTCCTTTTTAAACCTTTTTTTCGTTTTTTATTTTGGGGAAAAAATTCTTCTTGTCAAATTTTTGGTTTTTCCCTAAATATTTCCTTCTTAAACTCTAAAATTTATTTTTTCCCAACTTTTTTAGGCTTATCTTTTATATTTTAAAAAAATGATGTTTTCTTTTATTTTTTTTCCCTTTTCCAAACCTACCCCTTAAACCCATTTTTTCCCCTTTAAACCCATGGGACTTTCCTGTTTCTGCCTCCCCCCTATACTACTTGCTAATAAAAATCCCGTCGTCCCGCCCAAAAAAATTTCTGGGCAAAACAGTCAGAGAAAATTTTTAAAGGGGGCGGTTGGGTTTTGTTTTTAAATAACTTCCCCTTTTTTTGTACAACCCGGAAGTCGCGGGGATTCTGGTACGGGGATTTTAGTTGGGGGGGTAGGTGTCACTATTGGGGCCCCTTTGATTTTCTGATTGGCCCGAGCGAGTTTCAAACCCGTCACAGCCTCGCCAGCGAAACACATAGTATTTTTTTCAAAAAATTTTCAGCCAATTTACAAGGCTTCCCAAAGCTCTCAGCTGTGTTTTTTAAAAAAATTTATCATCCACAAACCCAAAAGCTCCACCCCCTTTTTCCCCCCTCCCCCCCTCCTCCTCCCCCCACCTCCTGCTTCTCCCTTTTCCCCTTTTTCCTCCTCCTCTTCCTCCTCCCCAAACCTTTTTTTTATACAGGTTTTGGGAGTAAATTTTTAGTAGGGGCACTATAACTAGCTTTTTTTACGGAGCACCACCCTGGGAGGGCCTCGCGGCCCCCTTGTAGCTTTTCCCTTTTTTTCCCTTTTGTTCTTATGTAGCAGCAGTAATAAGCCGTGTTTTTATCGTTTCCCCCCCACCGTTTGGGTTACGAAGACCAAATCCAATACCCCTTGCTGAAATGTGTGTTATACGGGTTTGGGGATATTGTTTTCAATGTTTTTGACTGGGGTTTTTTATTTTTGGCCCCCCAAACCCAAAAATTGTTGTGTTTTTGTCGAAAAAACCAATCCGGGTTTTCAAATTGCGAGAAAAAAAAGGTCTTCGTAAACCAAGACGATGCTTGGGACAAAAAAAGCACGGCTATTGGGAGTAGTAGCAGCAGTAAAAGTGGTAGTAATAATTTGTAAAAAATAGTAGTAGTAGTATGTAGTAGTAGTTTGTAGTAAATAGTAGTAGTAGTAGTAGTAGTATAGTAGTAGTAGTAAGTGTGGGGTTTAAGGAGGGGGAAAAATTAATTTTGAGGAAGAAGGGGGAAAAATAAAAAGGGGAGGAGAAAGAAGGATGAGGGGGAAATACCTTGTCTGTCGCAGAGCCCTGTGGGGGAGTCAGGTCCCAAAGCCTCGTTCGCCCCCTCGGGTCATCACCCCATAACAAACTCATCAAAGAGCGGGTGGCTTGTAAAAGGCCTAATTTCAAATTTTTATAATTTCCCCGTTCAGTTTTTTGAGTCAGAAAAAAAATTTGAAAACTCAATTTATGAAATATTTTTAAAGTATATTGCGTGCCTACCCAAATGCCTAGAGGGATTTCTGGTTTTGGGCAGCTTTAACGTCCCTTTTAAAAAACGTCCCTTTAATGTGGGCCCGCAGAATCCCAAAATTTTCCCCGAACCGCTGTTTGGGGAAATCCCCCTACTCGTGCAGAAACCCGGGAAATAACCTCTCTGAAAAGAAACCCCTGGCAGGTATGCTAAAAAATTCATCCTTAAACCCCTTAATTGCCTAGTTTCTTCTAATTCCTGGATAATCCTGAAGGTCACTAATTTAAACAGAGTTGTTGAAGCCGTACACCCTTGCCTAATTCCACTTGTTACATTTATCTCTACTTCTTTACCTGTCCTAATTCTATCTTGGTCTTGTCTCCCATATATACGTTTGCTATGAATTCAATAATCTTTAGGGTTAATATTGTATTGCATTAATAATTCTATCACTTTTCCTTTCTTAATACTATCATAGGCCTTTGCAAAATCTATTTTAAATGACTATTAGTGGTTTCTTTAGTTTATAGGACCTCTCTATGCAATATCTTAATATGAATAAATTATTTTCTATTCTACTGCCCCCTGTGAATCCTGCCTGTGTGTCTTTCCCTAATTCATTTTCCTAATATGATCTTCCAGATTATTTCTGATTACAGCCATTTATCAATTTATACCCAACATTAGTTAGTGCTATTGGTCTTAATTCCCTAACTTTTGGCTTGCTAAACCCTTTGTATCATTACTGTCCTTGACTCCCTCCATCCTCCTGGGACATTCCCTGTCTCTAACACTGTTTTCATACCTTTTTCTAACACTGTCATCAATGTCTTACTCTTTGAAAGTTCCTTATAATATTCTGGCTTTATTTCATCTGTTCCCGCTGCTTTTTTGTTCTTCATCTTCTTTAAACACTTCATCACCTTGTCTTCTTAACTGTTCTCTTTTCCAAGTTCTAATGCCCCCTTACTCTTTGAATCTCCTGTTTTCTCTTATCTATTGCTCCGTTTTTTATTCCCTTCCATCTTCTTTCCACTTCATCTACCTTGTCTTATTGCCTGGTGGGCTTTTCAAGGTATCTAAACTCCCCCTTACTCCTAAGCCATTTTAGTTTTTCCCAAGAAAGTTCAGGAGCTTTTCTCGTCATCTTAGCTCTGTAAAAGTTCCGAATGGCCAACCTTTAGTGCCACCTACCAACCCACGCCGACCGTCTGTATTTTGCCGGGAAAATTTACGTATACCACGCTTTCGGTGTCTCTTCTCTCTTGTCGTCTCTACCCCCTTTCTCATCTCCCTCATCTCTCTCCCTTCCTTCTTTCTCTCTCTCCCTCCCCTCTTTTCTCTCTCTCTCTCTCTATCTCTCTCTCTTTCTCTCTCTCTCTCTCTCCCCCCTTCTCTCTCTCTCGTCTCTCTCCTCTTCTCTCTTCTCTCACCCCTCTCTCTCTCTCTCTTCTTCTCTCTCTCTCTCTCTCCTCTCTCTCTCTCTCTCTCTCTCTCTCTCTCTCCTCTCCTCTCTCCTCTCTCTCTCTCTTTTCTCCTCCTCTCTCTCTCTCCTCTCTCTCTCCCCCTCTCTCTCTCTCTCTCTCTTCTCTCTCTCTCTCTCTCTCTTTCCCTTCTCTCTCCCCTCTTCTTCTCCTTTTTTTTTTCTTTCTCTCTCTCTCTCTTCTCTCTCTTCTTCTCTCCTCCTCCTCTCTCTCTCTCTCTCTCTCTCTCCCCTCTCTCTCTCTCTCCTCTCTCTCTCTCCTCTCTCTCTCCTCTCTCTCTCTCTCTCTCTCTCTCTCCTCTCTCTCTCTCTCCTTCTCTCTCTTTTCTCTCTCTCTCTCTCTCTCTCTCTCTCTCCTCTCTCTCTCTCTCTCTCTCTCTCTCTCTCTCTTCTCCTCTCTCTCTCCTCTCTCTCTCTCTCTCCTCTCTCTCGTCTCTCCTCTCTCTCTCTCCTCTCTCTCTCTCTTCCCCTCTCTCTCTCTCTCTCTCTCTCTCTCTCTCTCTCTCTCTCTCTCTCCTCTCTCTATCTCTCTTTTTCTCTCTCTCTCTCTCTCTCCCCTTCCTCTCTCTCTCTTCTCTCTCTCCCTCTCTCTCTCTCTCTCTCTCTCTCTCTCTCCCCTCTCTCTCTCCTCCCCTCTCTCTCTCTCTCTCTCCTGACCCCTGACCTCCGTAGGAGAGGACGTAGTCGCTCCGCGCCGCGCCGGCTACCCTAAGCCTTAAGTGACACACAGGACTATGTTCTTCATACCTCATACATCTTAATACACAGGGTATGACGCATTATCCTGCATACGTATAAGTGTTTAATGGAGGCCACTGCAATACCATCATTAGCGAGCAACATGGCCTCATCTACCTCTGTACCCGCGACGACACGTGAGAAAGCCACAGGTGAGCCTTCTATGGAAACTCCTACTAAAGAATACCTGAACAACTTCACCAAAGTGCAACTCCAAAAACACTGCCGCAACATTGGTCTAACAAAAGTGTGGGCCCAAAAAAGACCAACTCGTGGATATGATAATGGCGCATCACAGTAACGGAGCTACTTCACCATGCAACACATCGTCATCCAGTGAACGCCACAGTATTAACTCTACATGTAATGAAAAACGAAAGCAGTGTATCTCTTAACACGAAAGGGGACAGTGTTGTAGATCCCCGCGGTGAACCCATCAGTGCAGCATCTCAGTGCAGTGAGCGTGACAGTGATGATAGTGAACATAACACCACCAATAACGATAGTGAACCTAAGGAATTAGTAGTGAATCACAAGCGACTGGAGAGTGAAATAAAGAAATTGTACGAGTTGTTTGAAATAAAGAATAGTGAAATCAAACATACATACGAAGAAATAAAGGAAATGAACTCATGTTTCCACTACTTGAATGATCGCTTAACAAGACTTGAAGAGACCGTGTGTGGAGGACGACACAGTGACTCGGACCCAGCGGCGGCAACTCAAAGTAACGCAAGCCTGTTAACTAACATAAGCCACCCTATTAGTGACCTGGAGAAGAAAGTGAACGATAATAACAGGCAGGTGGTTAACAAGTGATGTGCGCCAGACACCACAACCTAATCATGACTCTCTTGGGAAAAAACATCTCATTCTTGGTGACATCAAACTCAGCAACATCCAGGTGTCAGACTTATCAGAGAGCCCGGAGTGTAAAAACCTTAGTGAGGCAAACTGTGACCTCATGAGCTGCTGGGGGAGAGAAAAATTATCTTGGACTCCTGCCACCCGCATCATATACGCTGGCCTCTTTGAATTCTTTAAATTCTGAGTGCACTGCAGCTCAGATAACCCGGGCTCTTATTAGTGAGCTTAAATAAAAACGAAAATCATTCATTTAA
>JACEEZ010018462.1:17500-25663 GCA_016584305.1 Chionoecetes opilio | reverse complement strand
TTTTTCTACATATTTGTATAATAATCTTGAAGCAAAGACATCTTTTTTAGCATGTTACATCTAGTTGTTGAAAGTAAGACTGTGTCATCCATAAGTACAAGAATATGAAGCCATTGTAGAAATCCGTCAAGTTCACAACAACCTTTAATAATCTTTATTAACTCGTCAACAAACAAAATAAACAGCAAACATGAAGTAGGTGATCCCTGTCATACTCCCATCGTAATTAGTATTACGGCTGTTCCAAGCAAGCTTTCTGTCTGGGTATAAATGGCAACCAAAGCTACCAATATAACTTATCCACAACCTAAGCGTAGTAAGACTCTAAACAACTTATGTCTGAGAACCCTATCATATGCTTGTGAGAAATCTATAAATGTTACAAATAATTTCAGCTTCTTCCTCCTTGCCATGTCGCACAATAATCTTGATGTAACTATATGTTCTATGCAGCCTCTGGAAGTCTAAACCACTGCTTCAGCCGCGAGTACAAAACCATGTCATATACCTTAGCAATGCTATTCATCACACTTATTCCTGTGTAGTTCTTAACCTCTTTCCTATCTCCCTTCTTAAAAAGTGTTTTAAAAAGTCACACACACACACACAGACACACACACACACACACACAACACACAACACACACACACACCACACACACACACACACACACACACACACACCACACACGCACAAACACACACACACGCCACACACACACACACACACACACACACAACAAAACACACACACAACACACACACACCACACACACACACCTTTGCAGTTTTACATCCTCCACCCTCTCTTATTTCTACCTCTCTCTCTCTCTACATCTCTCTCTCATTCTCCTCTCTCTTCTCTCTCTCTCTCTCTCTCTCTCTCTCTCTCTCTCTCCTCTCTCTCCTCTCTCTCTCTCTCTCTCTCTCTCTCCTCTTTTTCTCTCTCTCTCTCTTCTCTCTCTCTCTCTCTCTCTCTCTTTCTCTCTCTCTCCTTCTCTCTCTTCTCTCTCTCGCTCTCTCCTTCCTCTTCTCTCTTCTCTCTCTCTCTCTCTCTCTCTCTCTCTCTCTCTCTCTCTCTCTCTCTCCTCTCTCTCTCTCCTCTCTCTCTCTCTCTCTCTCTCTCTCCCCTCTCTCTCTCTTCTCTCTCCTCTCTCTCTCTCTCTCTCTCTCTCTCTCTCTCTCTCTCTCTTCCTCTCTCTCTCTTCTCTCTCTCTCATCTCTCCCCTCTCTCTCCCCTTTTTTTCATTCCTCCATCATACCACGCATCTCCCTCCTCCCTTTTCTCTTTGTAGCTTTTCCACTCTTCCTAAATCCTGCCCCTTTCTATTATTTTCCTCCCTCCTTCATGTCCTTCTCCTTTAGCGCCTTTCCTCTCCTCTCCTCTTCCATTTCTCACCCATTCAATGTGTCATATTCCTCAACTACCACATAGTCCATGAGCCAGAACCTCAAATTTGCCAAACCGGTATCAAATTAGGGGCAAAGTTTTACTATATGATTTTTAGATACCTACAAGTGTATAGATTTATAAAATGTATGATAGCCCTGAATATCTACTGGCTAAACTACTTTTTATAAGCATTTAGTAAAATAATTGCGAAAAGACGTCGAGCGGTTAAATAATTATCAATCTTCTGCATTTTAACAACCTGCGGAGGGTTCTTCGTGTGGGCTCGTGGAACATTCTGAGCCTCTCAGAAGATCATCGACTACCTCTCCTATCGGGCGAGCTCAGTAGGCTGAGGGTGGATATAGTGTGACTCTCTGAGACGAGGAGGCCTGGCAGTGGCGAGACTAGCAGTGGGGGTTACACCTACTACTGGTCCGGCATGAGCAATGGTCACCGTGAACGGGGAGTAGCTATAGGCATCTCCAGCAAACTGTAGCCGTCAGTTGTTGAGTTTACTCCGGTTGATGAGCGTATAATGCGGGTGAGGATGAAACACATTTGGGTTTCATGTCTCTTGTTGCAGTGTACTCCTACCGAGATGCGTAAAACTGAAGAGAATGAGATATTCTACGCCAAACTCGACTCTGTTTTAGAGCAGTGTCCTCCTCGGGACACACTCATTGTCTTGGGCGACTTCAATGCTACTACTGGCACTGTGAGAGATGGCTACGAGTTATGTGTTGGTCCCCATGGCTCCGGTACCAGAAACACCAACAGTTCTCTGCTTCTGAACTTTGCAAGATCCAGAAGGTTGAGAATTTCAGGTTCTTGGTATCAGAGGTCAGAGCTGCACCGTTGGACATGGTATAGTAATGCCGGAGGGGTAGCTAAGGAGATCGATCACATCCTCGTTAGTACTCGTTGGAGGATCCTCCAGAACTGTAGAGGTTTACCGGAGGTTTTACCGGAGGAGTCAAAGCATTTGGGACTTGAGGTCTCCTGGCTTAAGACCAAGGTCCAGGTGTTTGGAGACTTGCTAGATGAAGCAGTACAGGCTCTGTTCATGCGTGTGGCGAGGACATTGAGATCTTGGAAAGTTTTACATACCTTGGTAGCGCAGTCCATACTGACGGCGGGTCACGTCAAGAAGTCTTACGGCGCATTGGCATAGCCCACGGTGTTATGGACTCGCTCAGCGGGAGTATTTGGCGTTGTCGGTACCTGTGCAGAAGGACAAAGATCCGAATCTTCAAGTCGCTTGTGATCCCTGTCTTACTCTATGGTTGTGAGACATGGACACTAAATAGTGAACTTGAAGAGACGAATCAATGCCTTTGGTAATAAGTGTCTTCGCAGAATCATGGGGTATCGCTGGGATGATTACGTGTCAAATCAGCTATTGCACCATGTGACTGAATCGAGGCCTATTACCTGCATAGTCCGTCAGCGCCAACTTCGGCTATATGGACATGTGGCACGCTACCCTGAAACCGATCCTTCCCATCGGGTTGTATCTGTAAGAGACAATCCGGCGTGGAGGAGGCCAAGGGGGCGCCTACAAGGCTCGTGGCTGGGGCGAGTTGATGTTTCTTGTCGAGAGCTGCTTGGTATGGGAAAGGAGCCTGCATGGGAACTCGCGCGTGGTGACCCCCGGGAGTGGCGTCGTAGGGTGGGCGAGGCGACGCGCCCACCGGCGTATGCCCCCAATAATTGAATGATTGATTGCATTTACAAAAAAAAATGTTGGCCATTCTATCAGTGATAAGGGACCAAAATTGAAAAAAGAATGAACATTAGCTATATGAAGCAATAATATTTTACTGATAATCGTATTTAATAGTGATATATGGATTCCTATCAATTTTAAATGCATTTCATGTAAATGTTTGCGTTCTTTTATTTTCTATGTTTCACTATTTCTCGTTTCCTTCTTCCACAGGTGAAAACTAGTTTGTAATGTGATAAATACTGATCATTGCAGATAGAAACATTGTGAGTCCTGAAGAAGAAAAATATATTTTACATAATCATTCCGGTAAAATTGATAAAAATTTAAAACATAAAACTTCAGAGCTACGAGTCTTGCCAAACTTTGCTTACAGCTGCCACTGTGAGAAATTATGAACCTCTTCTAGTCCTATCTACCAAGTTTAGATGATAATTAATTTCCTCATATATTCTACGACAGAATATGTAGAAGTAAAGCTCTAGACTCATTAAAAAGAAAAGCAGTTAATGTTGAAGAGGAAGGAGAGTGTTCATCTAGCAAACGTCCAAGGAGAATAGAAACAGCAACTGGTCCATTACTTAAAGAATTGTGTATATTCTGTGAAAAGACAGAGAATAAAGGGAACGCTCTCACGTGAGAATCTAGTAAAGGCAACACAGCTACAGGTGGATGACACTCTTCGAAAATGTGCGATCAATCGTAGAGATGCAAAAAGTATTGCACTAACCTGTAGAGACCTGGTGGCTGTAGAGGCTCACTACAACAGATCTTGCTACATAAATTATACGAGATCTACTGCTAGAAATAAGGAATTGGATACTTTTGAAGAAAATCATGATCTTTATGGTGACGTAGAACATGACTTATGATGATTTAGCTAAATATATTAAAACATCTGTCATACCAAACAAGCAAATTGTTCCCCTTGCATCCTTGACAAATAAGCTTCAGTCAATTATGAAATTAAAAGGAGTTTAAGAAGACAAAGATTCCACACAAAAAAACATCAAAAGGAATATATTGAAATATCTAGGGAACAGTCTTTCAGTGTATCCACATAACAAAGGGAAATTATTGGTTGTATCTCACTCTATAACAGTAGAAACTGTAGTAAAGGAAAATCTAAGTTTAAAGGAAGAGTTAGTACTATGGAAGAGCAAATCAAACTTAGATAACTTAATTGATATTGCATCAAACCATTTGAGAAGCAAAATAAAAAATGATGTCAAAGAAACGACATGGCCGTGTCATCCATCCGATGTTGATCCACAGTCATATGAAGTACCTGATTATCTTCAAAGGTTTTTCATGGTTTTTCTTACAGGGAATGCAACTAATGAGAAGCCATCTCAAGGAGTTGACGGTCTAGCACAGTCATTTAGTCAGGATTTGGGCTATGCAGTGACTTGTGGACAGCAAAAACCACCCAAACATGTCTTGCTCACCTACACTGTCAAAACACTGACTGGTAATATTGAGCTAATTCATTCACTAAATCGACTTGGCCATGGAATATCCTATTCACAACTTGAGGAAAATGGCACTGCATTGTGTAAGGAGAAACTCTCTTCTGGATGGACTGGGCAAGCTATTATTCTCAGTAATATTTAGCCTTACCTTTTCACAAACTTGGCTTGGGATAATATAGATCGATTAGAATAGACATTAACTGGCAAAGGGACTTTTCATCGAGTAAATGGAATAGGAGTACAAACAAATGTTTTTGGTCTCAATCTTCCATGAGCAGCATTAACAAATGTAAAGAAAACAAAGCAGAGAAGTATTACAACTACAGATGAAGAAATCCCTATATATATTGCTGGTGAACGAGAGGGGTCAAAGTTATCTTCAGCAAAACTTGACCTTGATGTACTAGAAGTTCTATATAGGAAGGAAGAAAGAAAATCTCAATTGAAAAAACTTGGTTTGAGTAGTAGCAAGACATAATAAATTGAACGTAAATAAACAGATGGTACCAAGCTGGACTGGGTTCAATATAGTGGCAAGAAATACACATTTTGTGTCACAAGATAACATTGGATATCTCCCAACAATAAATGCTCCAGCTACAGAGCTATCAACAGTATCTGAAATACTGAAAAGGCCTGAAGATATCAGGAAAAGTCTAAATCTCTCTTCAGTAGTAGTAGTTATGGACGCATATTTGTTTGCATTGTATGCAAAAGCCCCTGAAATTATATGGAAGCACAATGATGCATACTGTAATATAATTCTTCGTATGGGTGCTTTCCATACTATCTTAAACTTTATGTCAATCCTTGGAAAATGATTTCAGGATGGAGGACTTCGTGACAGTGAATTGAATGACATTGACACGGGAAGACATTGAATCTGGCATACTTGGAGAAGGTTCAGTAAATGGTGTGACAAACGGGAAAATATACAATCGTGCAATTCGAGTGCATAAATGTGTGTATGAAGCCCTTATGAGAATTGCATGGGAAATATTTTTAACATGGATTGTTGATGATGATAGCGAGACTGTACACTTCTTTACTAATGTAGTAATGAAATTAAGAGATGATCTTAGTGAGTGTAACATTGATAATATCCGGCAAAATTTAGAATGTGAAACTGCATTAAACTTTTTTATATTAATTTATATTTTTTTAATCAAGTATTTTGGTCAATGAGCACTCCTTGTGGAGGCATGAATTTCAAGGCGACCGCTCCATTAATTGCAAGATCTGTCATAAGATTATGTAGGTATAAATTCTCTAAGTATGGTACACATGCTGAGATGGGAAGTTCTCATCTCTTCTCTGCTAGGAACGACATCATTCATTTACCAATATTTTCTCTAACTCTTAAACATGCTCTCTCAAAAAATCGCATGAATTTGATAAGTTTTAAAATTCATTTTGATATGCTACAAAAACAGCAAAGCCGACCGAACACCCCTGCCGCCATCCTTCCTTCCCACGGAATATCCCCACGATTGACCAAGCCCTCTTTTTTTACCCTTGTTAGTAAATTTCGTAGCGCCTCTCTCTCTCTTCTCTTCCTCTCTCTCTCTCTCTTCCTCTCTCTCTCCGTCCTCTCCCTCTCTCTCTCCTCTCTCTCTCTCTCTCTCTCCTCTCCTCTCTCTCTCTCTCATCTTCCTCTCTCTTCTCTCTCTCTCTCCTCTCTCTCCTCTCTCTCTCTCTCTCTCTCTCTCTCTCTCTCTCTCTCTCTCTCTTCTCTCTCTCTCTCTTCTCTCTCTCTCTCTCTCTCTCCTCTCTCTCTCTCTCTCTCTCTCTCTCTCTCTCTCTCTCTCTCTCTCTCTCTCTCTTTCCTCTCTCTCCTTCTCTCTCTCTCCCTCTCCCTCTCTCCCTCGCCCCTCTCCTTTCCCCTTCTCGCCTCACCCTCTCTCTCCCTCTCTCCCTCTCTTTCTCTCTTCCTCTCTCTCTCTCTCTCTTCCTCTCTCTATCTTCCTCTCTCTCTCCTTCTCTCTCTCTATATAAAGAGATAATCTCGACCATAAAATACGATGCACAACATGTTATCAGTTAGGTCACAAAAGTAGGTCATGTATGTACTATAGAGAATAGGTTCTAGGCGAAGAAGACGTTGCCGTTGTAAATTATGGTAAAACTAAGGACTGTCTCTCCATAGAACACATCAATGCCCAGTCTCTCTTATCAAGCTTTGATGAAATAAAACTACTTTTGTATGATCGTGATACAGATGTTCTCTGTATTAGCGAGACTTGGCTTGCTAACAACACACCTGATTCATTTATACTAGTACCAGGTTATAATCTATTTCGACATGACAAGGGCCGCGGAGGTGGAGTGTGTATTTATGTTAGGGATAATTTAAGTTCTAAGGTAATCATACCAGATGTTGAACCCTGTACTGGTATTGAAAACATATGGGTTACAATTCAATGCAGAAAACTTCCATCAATCATTGTAGGGTGCATATACAGACATCCCAAAGCTCCCGCTGCCTCATACGATTATCTGTCGGAAGTCTTCAAGCACGTTAATCTACGTAAGAAACCCATGTTTATTTTCGGTGACCTTAATGATAACCTTTTCGTTAACAACAGTAAACTTCAGAAAATAGTTGATGCTTGCAGACTATTCCAATTAATAGGCAAACCAACTCGAGTTACTCCTCAGTCTGCTACACTACTCGATGTTCTCATTACAAAAAAAAAAAAAGTATTATCAACCATGATTGCCTTCCCAGTACTATCGCAGATCACGACATTATTATCTCAAAGATCGATATCAGTAAACCTAAACGACCAAAAATAAAGAAAACGTTCAGAAGCATGGCTAAATACAACAAAAATAGCTTTTGTGACGCATTGCTAAATACCTCATACTACTTGAACAATATTACATTAACTGATGACATTGATGAGCAGGTAAAAATATTCCACACAGTATTCATTTCATGTCTAGACCAAGTTGCTCCAATGGTAACTACATATGTAAATAGACCACCTGCTCCTTGGATTAACAAGGAAATGAAAGATAAGATGAATTTCAGAGATAGTTTACAAGGCAAGTTGAAATTAGATAGACACAACGTACAACTTTACAACAAATATAAAGAAGAACAGAAACGCGTTAAGGACAAGCTTCATGAGGAAAAAAAGACATACTACCACAATAAGTTCCATCAAAGTAAAGGTAACTCAGCACAGATGTGGAATAATATCAGAGGTATCGTACCTAACAATAAATCACACAAAATAATCACTAACGATGATGTTAATGACAAGGCGGAGGAATTTAACAACTTTTTTGCTAACGTAGGAAGAAAAACTTTTGAGAAGTGCAAAAATGATTTTACTAACAATGATACTAACCCAGATAATGATAATGCGGTCACAAATAATTTCTTCAGGCCTAAACCAGTTGATTTTGATACTGTAATTATCACAATATCCAAACTAAAGGAGACCAAATCTGTAGGTAGCGATGGCATTTCCCTAAGTTTTTATAAAAGACAGCCTCTTAATCACGGCTTTTTACCTAACTTGTATATTCAACACCTCAATCGCTACAGGTAGATTTCCCAATCCC
>JACEEZ010018462.1:5000-12500 GCA_016584305.1 Chionoecetes opilio | reverse complement strand
GCACCATTAAGGACTAGTTCCCATTGTGCTTCAGGTTGTTTACGAGAATAAAGAGCTAACCTAACTCCCTTCCGGATAATGCCGTTTTCCCTCTCACACTGTCCATTACCCTGTGGCCGGTACGGAATGGAATGGGTCATTACGACACCATGATTAGTCATATAATCAGATACTTCTCGAGACATGAACTGAGATCCCCGGTCAGAATGAACAGAAAAAGGATATCCAAAACACAGGAAATAACTTTGGGAAAAACAATTAATAACCGTTTGGGCAGACATGTCAGGGCACGGGTAGGCAAAGGGGAACCTTGAATATGCATCAATCATGACCAAGAGATACTTGTTACGGGAGGAGGAAAGTTTAGGTCCAATAAAATCAACAGATATTCTATCAAAAAGGCGTAGAGCATGAATTCAGTGGGCAGCAGGTGGCTTGAAGAACCTAGGCTTTAATTCGCAGCAGGAGCGACACTGGCGGCACACTTTCTTCACATCTTCGAGTGAATAAGGCAGATTCTAAGATTTAACAAAATGGTGCATACGGGTGACTCCAGGATGACAAAGAGCATCATGAACTTTCTCCAGAGCAGCCAGAGACTCAACAGCAGCAAAACAAGAGCAAGACAAGGCATCCGCAGGCCGTTTTCCTTACCGGGTAGTCAGGTTCACCGTGTCATGCCGTGCGAATTGCGTGCCAAAAGAGATTTAATTGTTTAAATGCCATCTATAGGGTGTTAATAAACAGAAAAACTTGGGTGGCAATTTTACTTTTGGGAATTTGGGTTTCTGTGGGGGCTTAAACGGGGGTACTGTCATTTCGCAGTTTATAGCCCGAAATGAAAGCGCTAATATTGTTATAACTATTTTATCTCTTAATAATTAATGGGAAAAAACTAAAAAAAAATCAGGTGTCTTCTTCATATCATTATTCATTTATGTACCAAATATTTAGTTGATATCTGGAATAATTATTGATGTATTAACAAATATGTTATTTGTACACCCAGAGTCTGTTTGTTAACCACGATATCCGCCGTCTCTGAACTAGGTTAAGCTTTTGTCCATTTCAGCACCTTTGATTGTCTCCAACTATAAAACAATTCTAACTAAATATATGTACAATAATGAATGCTGGGCCTAATTAATGATAGTAACGTAGCACTATTTTATGAAGTATGTTTCTTCCCAGATAAGCTCCAATGCAGAAATAAGTCATCCGTGACTAGAAGTTTTTTAACAACCTCAGCCCATTTTAGTGTCAGGAATTGTTTTTTTTTGCTAAATATTTTAGGCATATACTATGATATTTTAACACGATATGATTGTGTATGTTTATATGTATATATATATATATTAAAATATATATATATATATATATATATATATTATTATATATATATATATAATATATATAGTATATATATATATATATATATATATATTATAAAAATTATATATATATTTATATATAATATATTATATTATATTTTATATTATATATATATATATATTTATATATATTTTATATAATCTATATAAAATTTTATATTAATTTTATATATATAAGAAAAAAACGAGAAATGTATGATAAAACATGTAAAAATTCATGACATACCTCATAGCACTGATAAAAATAAAGGAAATAAAAAATACTTTTCTGTAATCATCACACATTCATACCACCTTTTACCACCAGTAATTACTCCACTCAAAACATCTAGATGAATAATAACAATAGACAAAATGATGAAAAATCTGAAATGAATCTTATGGGGGCATTTGCTGATCTTAATACATTGGCTAACTGATTGGCTACATGTCATCTTCGTCACAAATACTGTCGTCTTTCACGTTTCCACATTTGGGTTTGCATTTGCATAATGTTTGTGCATGGCAAAGGGGATTTTTATTGGGATGAACAGTTCCACTTTTTCTTTGGGACGCACCTTTGCATCCACCACTAACTAGTTCAAGTACTGCACGTGTGCTGACTTTTCGAACATGTTTCTGGTATAAAGGTTTTTTGTCTCATTTGTTTCCATCCATTGCCCTCTGGGAGCATGTTCCTTAGCCTTGGTGGCTTGGTGAGGTTTGGGTTCCTTTTGGAAAATTTAGTTTGGCACGTTGTATGTGAGTTCAAAAGGGCTTCAAAATGCGGTGGAAAGCTTTTCACCCTCCAGTTCTTGAAATGAACAGCTCCGTCGAAGATCCCGACAAAAGTGCGCACAAACATTTGCTGGAGTATACATTGTGCGACGAACCCCTCGCATTGCAACTCAGCTTGAGGAGCTGTTCCCGAACCTCGAAGATCTTTAAAACTTGATATAATCTTGCTCTCAAGGGAGGCAGGAATTTTGGTTATCAGCTTTTTTCGATCGCTTTCCACCCACTGCCCCCGTGTTCGTCCCCTAACAACCTTGCCCCCCCCCCCATCGCCATTTCACCCTCTTAGTCAATTGTCGGGAAACCCCCCCTCCTACCCTCTTGCCTATGGTGTGGTGCACGACTTCCCCCTATTGCTGGGACCACACCTCATGTCTTCCGTTAAATTCCTTTTTCACGCCCTGTACAAACCGGATCTTGCACTTCCCGATTGTGACGGACTTTCTGCTTGATGGTTTGACTGGTATGCTATCCCCCTTACCAACCACCCTTGTTCTCCCCGGAATCTTCGAATCCGTTTTCGCCAAGAAATTATGTTGAGCTGGGACTTTTGGTGTCTAAATGAGATAGCCGGAAGCTTCAGTAATACATTTGGTTATGTTCATGACCGCGTCTTTTGGGATTCATTTGAAGGCTTCACCTGTTTTTTGTGCTGAAGCCTGCTTCGGCCCTTGGGAACCCGGGTTTGGGGTTTTTTTTCTTCAAAATTATGATCCCAGTTATAATAGCCCGGTTTGAAGAATGTTCGTCCTTCAACCCCTTGTACCAATTCATCATGTTTTCGATTCTCTTGCCCAAAAGCATCAGCCAGGCACTAATGTGTGCATCCCCCCGGAAGGGTCTTCATACCCTGTTTCGATCGCCCTTTTCCCAATGAGGATAAACCCTTTCTCATTGGCGGGAAACCCGATTCCATCACCCCAAACTCGTCCTCGTCAACAGAGTTACTTTTTTGGTGCAGACCGACCTAGTCCTCGATGGATTCTGGATGTTCTTCGACGCCCTCTGTGGTACCCTCCATTCCCTCATCGTTGGTGAGAGCAACGATTTCAGTTGGTACCTCTTGGATGCGTAGTGTAGTGTTGTCTGATCCAGTTACTGGTGGTGTATATGACTCGATTTCCTTCATGAACGAGCTCTTGTCACTCGGGATCAGCAGTGTTCCATCTGTTGCCAAGAGGGAACGAGGTGTGACTGCCATTTCAAAGTTTCCGATTGTGTCTCCCAATTTGTCTACTAGTTCTGGTCGAGACTGTTGAATTACTAGGAAGCGAGCTAGTAACTGGCGATCTTCACGAAGCTTCACATCTTTGTTTCCAACTCCATAGCTTGTCTTGACAGCACACAAGTGCCGTGTGTCTTCAGCTTCATCTTCTCAATTCTGTCCCATATTGAAACGGGAGAAGCATCTACAAGTCTGTCAGCCACAACCTGTTCATATCGATTCGTCCCTTTCAAGTCTCTGTCCAGGATATCGCTTCTCGCACTTTCGGGTCCAGCCATCATCGACCCAATGCTCACCAACTTGCATAGAATATTTTTATGCCGTTCATCATTTGTAACCAATACCTAAGCTCGCCAAGGAGACCGGCTTTCCTCTATGACGCCCTCGCGTAAGAGAGCAGCAACCTCCTTCTGGAATAAAGCAGAATCTGACAAAGAGTGACGGCGAGTAGGAGTGGCGATGGGTCTGCAGTCATGACTCAGATTGGGGAAAAGACTAGGTGAGCTGAGGTAAATTTTTAGCAATTCCACAAATAGCTAGTTTAGGCCGAGATCCTCTTAACGTAAACTCAACAGATTGGTGCATCTTCATAAAATTTGGAACCAGAATAACATCTGCACATAGATCAGGAAGCAAACATAGTTTAAACTGCTTGAATTCCTTTCCAGCTATCATGAGGTTTGTAAAACAATGTCCCTTAGTTACGGCGGCAAGAAAGGATGAGACCATAGAAATAGTTTCCTTAGAGGAGGCAGCTGTGAGGCCTAGGAGTGTAACAGCATCAGGATTAATGAAGCTGGAGTTACTTCCACTGTCAACGAGAACCTCAAATCTTATCTCGTTGATGAGTGCTGGTATCGTGGCACTGTGAAGGGGTGATGTCGAAGCCGTTGTCATGGAAGACAGGGTTGCCAAGAAAACGGGTTTTGTTCGCACTGCTCCGGAGCCCTGTGAACGACATACACTTGCAAAGTGCCCCTTCTTCCCACACTTATGGCAGAGAACGTTCCGAGCCGGGCAGGTGTAACGAGGATGAAGGGAGCGACCACAGTAGAGGCATGAAGTCTTCGTAGTAGCATTCGTTCCAGTCGAAACACTTCCCTCCTCTTGATTATTATTTAAAAAGGTTGTTAGTGAGTCGTTAGTGCACATATTTAGGAAATCTGTTGAGATAGGCGATGTGCCATTATTGTGGAGGAAAGAAAATGTTGTTCTCATATTTAAGAAGGGAGACAGATGACTAAAGTCAAGTTATCGACCCGTAAGTCTAATGTCAGTGGTGGGTAAATTATTGGAATATATTATTGCAAAAAAAAATTAAGAGCACTTAGATAAACATAGTTTGATCAATGCTTCACAACATGGATTCACCAAGGGTAGGTCATGTCTCACCAATTTATTGAGTTTTTATAGGTAAGTTTATGAGACGGCAGATAATGATAAGGATTATGATATAATATATCTGTATTTTAGTAAGGCATTTGACAAAGTACCACACGAGCGACTCTTAAATAAGGTTAAGGCTCATGGAATAGATGGGAAGGTTCTTCATTGGATCAGAGCTTTGCTAAGTAATAGGCAACAAAGTGTTACAATTAATGGTTCTAAATCTGCATGGGGAATGGTGACAAGTGGAGTTCCACAAGGGTCCGTTTTGGGTCCAATACTATTTTTGATTTACATCAACGACTTGGATAATGAGATTAACAGCGATATCAGCAAGTTTGCTGATGATACTAGGTAGGTAGGATTATTGGATCACAGTCTGATCTAAACATATTGCAGGGAGACTTGGATAAACTTAACGAGTGGGCAGTCAGATGGCAGATGGAATTTAATATTGATAGGTGCATCGTTATGAATGTTGGTAGAAAAATCCTTGGTAATAGATACATAAGCAATGTATCGCTGAACAGATCAGAAGGTGAGAAAGATCTTGGAGTGAGGGTGAGCCCAGACCTCCGACCTAGGAAACAATGTATTGAGGCCAAAAATAGAGCTAATAGAGAATTATGATTCATTACCAGAAGTGTTAAAAGTAGAGGTGCGGAAGTTATTCTAAAGCTTTATCTGGCTCTAATCAGGCCTCACCTAGACTATGCGGTTCAGTTTTGGTCTCCATATTACAAGATGGATATAGCCTTGTTAGAAACAGTGCAGAGAATCAATCAATCAATCATTAGGGGCATACGCCGGGGGGGCACGTCGCCTCGCCCATCCTCCGACGCCACTGCCGGGGGTTATCGCGCGCGAGTTCCCATGCAGGCTCCTTTCCCATACCAAGCAGTTATCGACATAAAACATCAACTTGACCCAGCCACGAGCCTTGTGGCCGCCCCCTTGTCCTCCTCCACGCCGAATTGTCTCTTACAGATACAACCCGATGGGAAGGATCGGTTTCAGGGTAGCGTGTCACATGCCCATATAGCCGAAGTTGGCGCTGACGGACTATGCAGGTAATAGGCCTCGATTCAGTCTCACGGTGCAATCGCTGATTTGACACGTAATCATCCCAGCGATACCCCATGATTCTGCGAAGACACTTATTACCAAAGGCATTGATTCGTCTCTTCAAGTCACTATTTAGTGTCCATGTCTCACAACCATAGAGTAAGACAGGGATCACAAGCGACCTGAAGATCCGGATCTTTGTCCTTCTGCACAGGTACCGACAACGCCAAATACTCCCGCGGAGCGAGTCCATAGCACCATGGGCTATGCCAATCCGCTGTAAGACTTCTTGACGTGACCCGCCGTCATTTTGGACTGCGCTACCAAGGTATGTAAAACTTTCCAAGATCTCAATGTCCTCGCCACACGCATGAACAGATTGTACTGCTTTATCTAGTAAGTCTCCAAACACCTGGACCTTGGTCTTAAGCCAGGAGACCTTAAGTCCCAAAGGCTTTGCCTCTTCGTGCAGCGCCTCGAGAGCCATCACCAGGACATCCAGCGACTCAGCAAAGACTACTGCATCATCGGCAAAAACAAGATCAGTGATCTTGGTGTTGCCGACGGATGCTCCACAATCACTTTGATCTACAACCTTGTCCAATACCCAGTCCATACATGCGTTAAAAAGTGATGGGGCAAGGACGCACCCTTGCCTCACTCCTGTATTCACAGGAAAGAAGCTGGATACACCTGTCCCACACTTCACAGCACTCTCAGTCCCAGAATCCAGACCAGTTTTCAAACCAATAGTCCTTGCAGGAATCCCGCGAAGTCGCAGAAGATCCCAGAGTGACTCACGATGCACTGAGTCAAACGCCTTCTTGAGATCAACATAGGCTGCAAGCATTACCTGTCGAAACTCACGTCGGCGTTCCACCAGGACACGAAGTGCTAGGATACGGTCCGTTGTTGACTTACCAGGCGTGAACCCAGACTGCTGAGGTCTCTGATGCTTCAACAGATGACTGCAAATCCGTGTGATCAGCGATGGGCAAGCCCCTTGCCTGGCACGCTGAGCAGTGTAATACCGCGGTAATTGTTGCAGTCCTGACGGTCCCCTTTCCCTTTCCAGATAGGGACAACCAGCCCCCTTTTCCAGTCAGGAGGAATGGTACCTGATTGCCACATGTCAATCAGGACAGCATACAACCTGCGGATTATTGCCTCACCCCCAACTTTGAGGAGCTCCGCACTGAAATTACGAACACCAGCTGCCTTTCCACCCCTCAACTTTGCTACAGCCTCTCTGACTTCGTGAAGAGGGGTTGCGGTTTCGTCAATGGGAGGATCGGCATCCACTGCCTGTAACCCAGTGGTGTGAAGCTGCTCAGTTGGAGGGTCCACCGTGAACAACTGCCCAAAGCACTCAGCCCAACGAGCCATCTGCCCATCCATGTCCGACACGAGGCGCCCATCTGCTGTTCGAATAGCACTCGCCCGAGATGGAGACTTGGAACGGAGCTTCTTCAGGGCTCGGGGTCGGAGGTTATTAGCGTTCAAATGACCCTCGACATCCTCAGCGAGACACCTGACATACCTCTCCTTGTCTCTCCCCAGGAAGGGTTCTAGTCCGGCGTGACAGAGGCCTGTGCTGGTCCTGGTTCCCAGCCAGCCTGGCAGCGCGACTCTCCTCGATTTTCTCCAGCGTCTCCGTCG
>JACEEZ010018461.1:0-14492 GCA_016584305.1 Chionoecetes opilio | reverse complement strand
GATTTGCACCCAATTCTGAATGATCACTTTTTTTCTCACTTTCCCCCGCACTGGTGCACTAAAATTATTTGCTCCCGCAGTTTCAGGGATAAAAATTATTATACTCCAGTATAAAACAAATATGTGGGAGTTGGATCTGGTCATTGATAGGTGCATCATATTGGAATCTGGTCCATATTTGGTCCGTCATTATCTTGCAACTTTTAAGGGTAGAACAGCTTGGAGTAAGATCCTTAGATGTGGTTGGTCAATCATCTTGGAACTTTTACGGGTAATAGAGCTTGGAGTTAGATCTGGACCATGGTTGGTCATTCATCTTGGAACTTTTAAGAGTTGTACAGCTTGGAGTTAGATCTGGGCCATTATTGGTCCCCCATATTTGAGCTTTTAAGAGTAGTAGACTATACAGGTCGGAGTAGGATGGTAGGATGCTCTTCAGGATTGGCGATTCGGCGCTCCTTCCAACGAGTGTTCCCCATGATTAATTAATTATTTATTAATTAACCAATAGCTATCTATCTTTATTTCTGGATGTGTTTTAGTTTTGTTTTCCATTTTTTTCTCCCCTCATATATTCACCTGTATCGCTGTCTCACCTTTCTATATATCCCTGTGTTTTGTTGTTGTTGTGGTCTTTTTTTTATGGTGTTTGTTTTGCTGTAATGAGACTTTTGTTCTCGTTTTTGTGTGTTTTTGATCATCGGGTGTTCCTTTGTTTCATGAGGGTGTGTGTTTAGTGTGTGTGTGTGTGTGTGGTGTGTGGGGTGTGTGTGTGTGGTGTGTGTGTGTGTGTTGTGTGTTGTGTGTTGTTGTGTTGTGTGTGTGTTGTGTGTGTGTGTGTGTGTGTGTGTGTGTGTGTGTGTGGTGTGTGTGTGTGTGTGTGTGTGTGTGTGTGTGAGTGTGTGTGTGTTGTGTTGTGTGTGTGTGTGTGTGTGTGTGTGTGTGTGTGTGTGTGTGTGTGTGTGTGTGTGTGGTGTGTTTATGTGTGTGTGTGTGTTTGTGTGTGTAATGTGGTGTGTGTGTGTGTGTGTGGTGTGTACGTGTGTGTGTGTGTGTGTGTGTGTGTGTGTGTGTGTGTGTGTGTGTGTGTGTGTTGTGTGCGATGTGTGTGTTTGTGTATGTGTTTGTGTGTGTGTCTGTGTGTGTGTGTTTGTGTGTGGGTGGGTGTGTGTGTTTTAGTTGTGTTTTATAATTATATTTTGTTGATTTGTGTTTTTGTGTTTCTCTGTCACTCATGGTTCTTTTCCTCCTTCTTGTTTACCTTATTCATTTCCATGTATGCAGTTTCCTCCTGAATGATGTGTATCTTAATACTGATTATTTTCTATTATAATATATCTTTAATATCACGTTTCCATCTTTTGTATACGTCGTCCTTTATATATATTTATAAATCTTTATTTCTTGAAGATGTTCCTTAAATTTGATTTCATTCCACGTCCTTCATTAATTTCTTGGTCAACACTCTGTTTTAGACTACCTTCTTCAATTCTTATTCAGGAATTCCTTGTCATAGTCCCATCCAGTTAACCCGTGGGCTGTGGCAAGCCTTTCTAAGGCTCTGCTGAGCTACTGCGAAACCGAAACGCAGTTCCAATTGCATACAAAACCGGCCGACATTCGTAAAAGTCTAACTTATTGTGTTCACATATACGCCTTGATGTCAGCTCTCGATAACACACACCACCATCTGCTCATTACGATGTACGCAGATATTTTGCCAATCCTTGGTTATTTGCCAAAAGATCTTGGATGAGGTCTGGCGTTGGAATTTTGTGTCTATCTTGGGACTTTGAAGGAATTATTCAAGTATTTAGTTCATTGGTTTATATCAAGGTGACGTTACAACGATCCTATGCTTAACTTCAGATAAACGCTGCATAAATACATGAATAATCCCGTCCTAAATCTTGGGACAAAATCCCCAATGTGTGGCACCCTTGAATTCACCTCACCGTCCCCCTCTCGCAAGTCGACTTGCTGCCCTTCGCCCCAGCTATTTCAACCCCCAACCACAACCAACTCAACCAATACGTTTGGGTTTAAATTAGATATAATTGCCGGATGTAGATTTCTACAACCTTGATGTTGATGTGATTTGCTTCCAATTCTGATAATGATCATCGTTTTTCTCACATTCCCGCACTGTGGCACTAAAATTGAATTGCTCCGCAGTTTTCCAGGGATCAGATTATTATCCTCCAGTATAAAACAAATATGTGGGAGTTGGATATGGTCATTGATAGGTGCATCATATTGGAATCTGGTCCATATTTGGTCCGTCATTATCTTGCAACTTTAAGGGTAGAGCAGCTTGAGTAAGATCCTTAGATGTGGTTGGTCAATCATCTTTGGAACTTTTACGGGTAATAGAGCTTGGAGCTGATCTGGACCAGGTTGCTCATTCATCTTGGAACTTTAAGAGTTGTACACTTGGAGTTAGATCGGGCCATATATTGGTCCCCCCATATTTGAACTTTTATAGATAGTAGACTATCAGGTCGGAGTAGGATGGTTGATGCTCTTCAGGATTGCGATGCGGCGCTCCCCCAACGAGTGTTCCCCATGATTAATTAATTATTTATTAATTAACATTGCTATCTTCTTTATTCTGGATGTGTTTTAGTTTTGTTTCCATTTTTTTCGTCCTCATATATTCACCTGTATCGCTGCTCTCACCTTTCTCATATATCCTGTTGTTTTTTGTTTGTTTTTGTGGTCTTTTTTTTATGGTGTTTTGTTTTGCTGTAATGAGACCTTTTGTTTCTCGTTTTTGTTGTTTTTGATGTCATGGTGGTCCTTTGTTTCATGGGGTGTGTGTTAGTGTGTGTGTGTGTGTGTGTGTGTGTGTGTGTGTGTGTGTGTGTGTGTGTTTGTGTGTGTGTGTGTTTGTGTGTGTGTGTGTGTGTGGTGTGGGGTGTGTTTTTGTGTGTGTGTGTATATGTGTTTGATGTGGTTTGTGTGAGTTTGTGTGTGTGTTGTGTGTGTGTGGTGTGTGTGTGTGGGTGGGGTGTTGTGTGTTGCTGTATGTGTGTGTGTGTGTTTGTGTGTGTAAGTGTGTGGTTTGGTGTGTGTGCGTGTACGTGTGGTGTGTGTGTGTGTGTGTGTGTGTGTTGTGTGTTTGTTTTGGTGCGATGTGTGTGTCTTGTGTATGTGTTTTGTGTGGTGTGTCCTGTGTGTGTGTGTTTGTGTGTGGGTGGGTGTGTGTTTTTAGTTGTGTTTTTATAATTATATTTTGTTGATTTGTGTTTTTTGTGTTTCTCATGTCCACTCATGGTTCTTTTCCTCCTTCTTGTTTTACCTTATTCATTTCATGTATGCAGTTTTCCTCCTGAATGATGTGTGATCTTAATACTGTTATTTTCTATTATATATATCTTTCTATATCACGTTTGTTCCATCTTTTGTATACGTCGTCCTTTTATATATATTTATAAATCTTTTATTTCTTGTAGATGTTTCCTTAAAATTTGATTTCATTCCACGCCCTTCATTTAATTTTCTTGGGTCAACACTCTTTATAGACTCCCTTCTTCATTCTTATTCATGAATTCCTTGTCAATAGTCCTCCAGTTCACCCTTGGGCTGTGGCAATCCTTTCTAGAGCTCTGCTGAGCTACTGCGAAACCGAAAACGCGTTTTCAATTGCATACAAAACAGGCCGACATTCGTAAAGTCTAACTTATTGTGTCACATATACGCCCTTGATGTCAGCTCTCGATAACACACACCACCATCTGCCTCATTACGATTGTACGCATATAGTTACCAAATCCTTGTTTAGTTGCCGAAAAGATCTTGTGCTGTAGTCTTGGCGTTTGGGCTATTTTTGTGTCTATCTTGGGACTTTTGAAGGAATTATTCAAGTATTTATTCAGTGGTTTAAATCAAGGTACGGTACAACGAACCTCTGCCTACCTTCAGATAAACGACTGCATAAATACATGAATAATTCCCTCTAAAATTCGACAAAAATTCCCATGTGTTGGCACAGTGTTTCACCTCAACCGTCTCTCGCAAGCGACTTGCGGGCCCTTCGCCCAGCTATTTCAACTCCCAAACCACACCATACTCACCCAATACTTTTGGGTTAAAATTAGATATAAATGCCGGAATGCAACTTCTACACCATTGATGTTGATGTGATTTTCATCCAATCTGTATGATCATCGTTTTTCTCTCATATGCCCTGCACTGGTGCACTAAAAATAGATTTTATCCCGCAGTTTCAGGGATAAGAATTATTATCTCAGTATAAAACAATATTGTGGGAGTGGATCTGTCATTGATAGGTGCATCTATTGGAATCTGGTCCATATTTGGTCCGTCATTATCTTGCAACTTTTACTGGTAGAGCACTTGGAGTAGATCCTTAGAATGTGGTTGTCAGTCATCTTGAACTTTTATCGGTAATAGAGCTTGAGTTAGATCTGGACCTGGTTGGTCCATTCATCTTGGAACTTTAAGAGTTGTACAGCTTGGAGTTAGATCTGGGCCATTATTGTCCCCATATTTGAACTTTTAAGGGTAGTGACTTATACGGTCGGAGTAGGATGGTATGATGCTCCTTCAGGATTGGCGATGCGGCGCTCCCTCACCAACGAGTGGTTCCCCATGATTAAGTATATTTATTAATTTAAACCATTAGCTTATCTATCTTTATTTCTGGATGTGTTTTTAGTTTTGTTTCCATTTTTTTCTCCCCTATATATTCCCCTGTATCGCTGTCTCACCTTTCTCATATACCCTGTTGTTTTTGTGATATGCTTCATGGTCTTTTTTTTTATGGGTGTTTGTTTTGCTGTATGATACTTTTGTTCTCGGTTTTTGTGTGTTTTTTGGGATCATCGGGTGTTCCTTTGTTTCTGAGGTGTGTATTAGTGTGTGTGTGTGTGTGTGTGTGTGTGGTGTTGTGTGTGTGTGTGTGTGTGTGTGTGTGTTTGTGTGTGTGTGTGTGAATGTGTGTGTGTGTGGTGGTGTGTGTGTGTGTGTTTGTGTGTGTGTGTGTTGTATGTGAGTGGGTGTGTGTGAGTTGTGTGTTTGTGTGGGTGTGTGGTGGTGTGTGTGTGTGTCTTGGTGTGTGTATGTGTGTGTGTTGTGTTTGTGTGTGTAAGTGTTGTGTGTGTGTGTGTGCTGTACGTGTGTGTGTGTGGTGTGTGTGTGTGTTGTGTGTGTGTGTGTGTGTTGTATGCGATGTGTGTGTTTATTGTAAGTGTTTTGTGTGGTTTGTCCTGTGTGTGTGTGTTTGTGTGTGGGTGGTGTGTGTGTTTTGTTTTTTCTTATAATTATATTTTTGTTGATTTGTGTTTTTTTGTGTTTCTCTGTCACTCACTGTTCTTTTTCCTCCTTCTTGTTTACCTATTCATTTCCATGTATGCAGTTTTCCTCCTGAAATGATGTGTATCTTAATACTGATTTATTTTCTATTATAATATATCTTTCTATAGTAAATTTTTTTTTTTCCATCTTTTGTATCCTTCGGTCTTTTATATATATTTAATAAATCTTTAATTTCTTGTAGATGTTCCTTAAATTTTGATTCATTCCACGCCCTTCATTAATTCTTGGTCAACACTCTTTATAGACTACCTTCTTCAATTCTTATTCAGGAATTCCTTTGTCATATGCCATCCAGTTAACCCGTGGGCTGTGCAAGCCTCCTGAAGGCTCCTGCTGAGTTCTTGGAAGAGAAGAGAACGAAACCGAAACGCAGTTTTCATTGCAATCAAAACCAGGCCGACATTCGTAAAGTCTACTTAGTGTGTCACATATACGCCTTGATGGTCAGCTCTCGATAACACACACCACCATCTGCCTGATACAACATTACGATGTATTCCAGATATTTACCAATCCTTGTTTTTGCCAAAATCTTGGGATGTAGGTCTTAGGTGTTTGGGATATTTTGTGTCTATCTGGACTTTTGAAGGGATTATTCACGTATTTATTCAGTGGTTTATACGTACGGTACACGAACCTATGCTACCTTTCTGATAAACGAACTTCATAAATAACATGAATAATCCGCGTCTAAATCTTGACAAAATCCAATTGTGGCACCCTTGAATCCCTCAACCCTCTCTCGCCAGCGACTTGCTCCCCTTCGCCCCACTATTTCAACTCCAACCACAATCATCCTCAACCCAATACGTTTTGGTTAAATTAGATATATTGCCGATGCAAATTTCTACGACCTTGATGTTGAATGTGATTTGCATCCAATTCTGTATGATCACTGTTTTTTCCTCACTTCCCGCACTGGTGGCCACTAAAAATTGATTTCCTCCAGCAGTTTCAGGGATAAAAAATTATTATCCTCCATATAAAACAATATGTGGGAGTTGATCTGGTCCATCGATAGTTGCATCATATTGGAATGCTGGTCCATATATGGTCCGTCCATTATCTTGCATCTTTTAAGGGTAGACAGCTTGGAGTAATGATCCTTAGATGTGGTTGGTACAATCATCTTGGACTTTTACGGGTAATAGAGCTTGGAGTTAATCTGGACCAGGTTGGTCAGTCATCTTGGAACTTTAAGAGTTGTACGCTTGGAGTTAGATCTGGGCAATTATTGGTCCCCCATATTGAACTTTTTAAGATTAGTAGACTATACAGGTCGGAGTATGATGGTAGATGCTCTTCAGGATTGGGCGATTCTCCGCTCCCTTCCAACGAGTGTTCCCCATTATTAATTAATTATTTATTAATTACCAATAGCTATCTATCTTTATTTCTGGATGTGTTTTAGTTTTGTTTCCTTTTTTGTCTCCCTCATATATTCACCTGTATCGCTGTCTCCCTTTTCTCATATTCCCTGTTGTTTTGTTTTGTGTGTCTTTTTTTTTGGTGTTTGTTTTGTGTATGAGACTTTTTTTGTTCTCGTTTTTTGTGGTTTTTTGATCATCGGGTGTTCCTTTGTTTTCATGATGGTGGGCGTTAGTGTGTGTGGGTGTGTGTGTGTGTGTGTGTTGTGTGTGTGGGTGTTTGGTGTTGTGTGTGTGTGTGTGTGTGTGTGTGTGTGTGTGTGTGTGTGTGTGTGTGTGTGTGAGTGTGTGTTGTGCGTTGTGTGTGTGTGTGTGTGTGTGTGTGTGTTGTGTGTGTGTTGTGTGGTGTGGGTGGTGTGTGTATGTGTGTGTGGTGTTTGTGTGTGTAGTGTGTGTGTGTGTGTGTGCTTGTACTGTGTTGTGTGTGTGTGTGTGTGTGTGTGTTGTGTGCGATGTGTGTGTTTTGTGTATGTGTTTGTGTGTGTGTCTGTGTGATGTTTTTTTTTTTTGTTTTTTTGGTGTGTGTGTGGGTGTGGTGTGTTTAGTTGTGCTTTATAATTAGTTTTGTTGTTGTGTTTTTTGGTGTTTCTCTTTCACTCATGGTCTTTTTCCTCCTTCTTGTTTACCTATTCTTCCCGTATGCATTTTCCTCCTGAATGATGTGTATCTTAATACTGATTATTTTCTATTATAATATTCTTTTTCTATATCACGTTTTCCAATCTTTTGTAAGACGTCGTCCTTTATATATATTTTATAAATCTTTATTTCTTGTAGATGTTTCCTTAAATTTGAATTTCATTCACGCCCTTCATTAATTTCTTGGTCACACTCTTTATAGACTACCTTTCTTCAATTCTTATTCAGGAATTCCTTGTCATAGTCCGCATCCAGTTAACCGTGGGCTGTGGCAGCCTTTCTAGAGGCTCTGCTGAGCTACTGCGAAACCGAAAAACGCTGTTTTCAATTGCAATAACAAAAACCAGCCGACATTCGTAAAAGTCTACTTATTGTGTCACATATTACGCCCTTGATGTCAGCTCTCGATAAAGGACACACACTCACCATCTGCCTCATTACGATGTACGCAGATAGTTAACCAATCCTTGTTATTTGCAAAAAGATCTTGGTGATGTAGGTCCTTTGGCGTTGGGATATTTTTGTGTCTGTCTTGGGACCTTTTGAAGGAATTATTCAGTATTTATTCGTGGTTTTGTCAAGGTACGGTACAACGGAACCTCTGCCTCCTTCAGATAAACGACTGCATAAATACATGAATAATTCCGTCTAAATCTTTCGACAAAATCCCAATGTGTGCACCCGTTGAATTCACCTCAACCGTCGTCTCGCAAGCGACTTGCTGCCCTTCGCCCCAGCTATTTCACTCCCAACCACAACCATAACCTCACCCAATACGTTTGGGTTAAAATTATATATAATGCCGGATGCAGATTTGTACAACCTTGAATGTTGATGTGATTTGCATCCAATTCTGTATGATCCTCGTTTTTCTCACATTCCCGCACTGTTGGGCACTAAAATTGATTAATCCCGCCACTCGACCCCCCCCCACCCCCCCCCACCCCAACCATTTCAGGGATAAGAATTATAATCCTCAGTATAAAAACAGATTGTTGGAGTTGTCGATCTGGTCATGTGATAGGTGCATCATATTGGGAATCTGGTCCATATTTGGTAAGTTCATTATCTGCAACTTTTAAGGTAGAGCCGCTTGAGTAAGATCCTTAGATGTGGTTGTTCCATCATCTTGGAACTTTTACGGGTAATAGAGCTTGGAGTTAGAATCTGGACCATGGTTGGTCATTCATCTTGGAACTTTTAAGAGTTAGTACAGCTTGGAGTTAGATCTGGGCCATTATTTGTCCCCCCATATTTGCACTTTTTAGGGTAGTAACTAATACAGGTCGGAGTAGATGGTAGTATGCTTCTTCAGGATTGGCGATGCGGTCGCTCCCTCTCAACGAGTGTTTTCCCCATGATTAATTATTATTTATTATTAACCATTAGCTATCTATCTTATTTTCTGGATGGGTTTTAAGTTTTGGTGTTTCCATTTTTATTCTCCCCTACCATATATTCCCCTGTATCGCTGTCTCACCTTTCCTCATAATCCCTGTTGTTTTGTTGTTGTTGTGTCTTTTTTTTATGGTGTTTTGTTTTGCTGTAATGAGACTTTTTTTCTCGTTTTTGTGTGTTTTTGATCATCGGTGTTCCTTTTGTTTCATGAGGGTGTGTATTAGTGTGTGTGTGTGTGTGTGGTGTGTGTGTGTGTGTGTGTGTGTGTGTGGTGTGTGTGTGTGTGTGTGTGTGTGTGTGTGTGTGTGTGTGTGAATGTGTGTGTGTGTTGTGTGTGTTGTGTGGTGTGTGTGTGTGTGTGTTGTGTGTGTTTGTGTGTTGTGTGTGTGTGAGTTGATCTGTGTGGGTGGGTGTGTGTGTGTGTGTGTGTGTGGTGTGGTGTGTGTATGTGTGTGTGTGTGTTTGTGTGTTAATGTTGTGTGGGTGTGTGCGTGTACGTGTGTGTGTGTGTGTGTGTGTGTGTGTGTGTGTTGGTTGTGTGGCGATGTGTGTGTTTGTGTATGTGTTTGTGTGTGTGTCTGTGTGTGTGTGTTTGTGTGTGGTTGGGTGGGTGTGTTTTAGTGTGTGTTTTAATAATTATATTTTGTTGATTTGTGTTTTTTGTTTCTCTGTCGCTCACGGTTCTTTTCCTCCTTCTTGTTTTACCTTATTCATTTCCATGTATGCAGTTTCCTCCTGAATGTGTGTATTAATACTGATTATTTTCTATTATAATATCTTTCTATTCACGTTTTCCATCTTTTGTATACGTCGGCTATTTATATATAATTTATAAATCTTTATTTCTTGTAGGATGTTCCTTAAATTTGATTTTCATTCCACGGCCATTCATTAATTTCTTGGTCAACACTCCTTATAGACTACCTCTTCAATTCTTAGTCAGAATTCTTGTCCTAGTCCATCCAGTATTAACCCGTGGGCTGTGGCAAGCCTTCCGAGGCTCTGCTCGAGTCTACTGCGAAACCGAAACCGCAGTTTCAATTGCATACAAACCAGGCCGCATTCGTGTAAAAGTCTCCTTATTGTGGTTCACATTATACGCCTTGATGGTCAGCTCTCGATAACACACACCCATCTGCTCATTACGATGTACGCAAGATATTTTCCAATCCTTGGTTATTTGCAAAATCGTGGATGTAGGGCTTGGCGTTGGGAGATTTTGCGTCTATCTTGGACTTTTAGAAGGGATTATTGCAAGTATTTATTCATGGTTGTATATCAATGTACGGTACAACGGAACCTATACTTCCCTTCAGATAAACGACTGCATAAAATACATGACTAATCCCGTCTGAATCTTGGGACACAAGATCCCAATTTGCACCCTTGAATTCACTCAACCGTCCTCTCGCAAGCGACTTGCTACCCTGTCCCCCAGCTATTTTCAACTCCCAACCACAACCATACCTCAACCCAATACGTTTGGGTTCCAAATTAGATTATGAAGGCCGGATGCAAATTTCTACAACCTTGATGTTTGATTTGGATTTCATCCAATTTTTCTGTAAATGATCACTGTTTTTCGCCATTCCCGCACTGTGGCACTAAAAATTGATTTGGCCCACCGCAGTTTCAGGGATAAACCTTATTATCCTCCAGTATAAAACAAATATGTGGGAGTTGTTCTGTCATTGATAGGTGCATCAATATGGAATCTGGTCCGCATATTTGTCCGTCATTATCTTGCAACTTTAAGGGTAAAACAGCTTGGAGTCAATCCTTAGATGTGTTTGGTCAATCATCTGGAACTTTTACGGGTAATAGAGCTTGAGTTAGATCTGGACCGATGTTTGGTCATTCATCTTTAAGAGTTTGTAACAGCTTGGAGTAGATCTGGTCCTTATTGTCCCCCCATAATTTGCACTTTTAGAGTAGTAACTATACCAGGTCGGATTAGGAGGTGGATGCTCTCAGGATTGGCGATTCGGCGCTCTTTCCAACGGTGTTCCCCATTATTAATTACTTATTTATTAATTAACCATAGCTATCTATCTTTATTTCTGATGTGTTTTAAGTTTTGTTTCTCATTTTTTTCTCCCCTCATATATTCCACATGAATCGCTGTCTCACCTTTCTCATATATCCCTGTTGTTTTTGTTGTTGTTTGTGGTCTTTTTTTTATGGTGTTTGTTTTGCTGTCGTGATGAGACTTTTTGTTCTCGTTTTTGGTGGGGGGGGGGGTGGGGGGGGTTTGTTTTTGATCATCGGGGGGTGTTCCTTTGTTTTTCATGAGGGTGTGTGTTAGTGTGTGTGTGTGGTGTGTGTGGGTGTGTGTGTGTGTGTGTGTGTGTGTTTGTGTGTGGTGTGTGTGTGTGTGTGTGTGTTTGTGTGTGTGTGTGTGTGTGTGTGTGTGTTTGTGTGTGTGTGTGGTGTGTGTGTGTGTCTAGATGTGTGTGTGTGAGTTGTGTGTGTGTGTGTGGTGTGTGTGTGTGTGTGTGTGTCTGTGTGTGTTTTGTGTGTGTGTGTGTGGTTGTGTGTGTGGTGTGTGTATGTGTGTGGTGTGTGTTGTTTGTGTGTGTAAGTGTGGTGTTGTGTGTGTGTGTGGTGTACATTTGGTGTGGTGTGTGTGTTGTGTGTGTGTAGTGTGTGTTTGTGTTGTGTGTGTGTGTGTTGTGTGCGATTGTGTTTGTTTGTGTATGTGTTTGTGTGTGTGTCCTGTGTGTTTGTGTTTGTGTGTGGGTGGGTTGTGTGTGTTTTTAGTTTGTGTGTTCTAATATATATTTTGTTGATTTGTGTTTTTGTTTTCTCTGTCACTCATGGATCTTTTCCCCTTCTTGTTTACTTATTCATTTCCATGTATGCATTTCCTCCTGAATGATGTGTATCTTATACTGATTATTTTCTATTATAATCCATATCTTTCCTAATCACGTTTCCATCTTTTGTATACGTCGTCTTTTATATATATTTATAAATCTTTATTTCTTGTAAGATGTTCCTTAAATTTGATTTTCATTCCACGCCCTTCATTAATTTCTTGGTCATCACTCTTTATAGACGACCTTCTCAATTCTTATTCAAAATTCCTTGTCATAGTCCATCCAGTTTAACCGTGGGCTGTGGCAAGCCTTTCTGAAGGCATCTGCTGACCTACGCGAAACCGAAACCGCAGTTTTCAATTGCATACAAAACCAGGCCGACATTCTTAAAAGTCTACTTATTGTGTTACATAATACGCCTTGAGTTGTCGCTCTCGATAACACACACCACCAGCTGCCTAACTACGATTGTACGCAGATATTTACCAATCCTTGGTTTATTTGCCAAAAGACTTGGGATGTATGTTTCTTGGCGTGGGGATATTTTGTGTCTATCTTGGGACTTTTGAAGATTATTCAAGTATTTATTCAGTGGTTTATATCAAGTAGCGGTACAACGGAACTATGCTTACCTTCAGATAACGACTGTATAAATCCATGAATAATCCCGTCTAAATCTTGGGACGAAAATCCCGAATGGTGGCACCCTTGAATTCACCTCAACCGTCTCTCGCAAGCGAGCTTGCTGCCCTTCGTCCCCAGCTAATTGCCAACGTCCAAATCACACCATACCTCAACCCAATAAGTTTGGGTTAACACATTAATATAATGCCCGGATGCACATTTCTAACAACCTTGTGTTTATGGGATTTGCATCCAATTCTGTATGATCACTAGTTTTTTCTCACAGTCCCGCCTGGTGGCACTAAAAAATAGATTTGCTCCCGCAGTTTCAGTGATAAGAATTATTATCCTCCATTAAATAAAACAAAATATCGTGGGAGTTGGATCTGTTCATTGATAGTTGCATCATATTGGAATCTGGTCCATATTTTTGTCCGTAATTATCTGCAACTTTTAAGTTAGAATAGATTGGAGTAAGATCCTTATACTTGGTTGTCAATCATCTTGGGAACTTTACGGGTAATAGAGCTTGATTAGATCTGGACCAGGGTTGGTCATTCATCTTGGAACTTTTAAGAGTTGTACGCTTGGAGTTAGATCTGGGCCA
Organism: Chionoecetes opilio; assembly: GCA_016584305.1. NCBI lineage: Eukaryota > Metazoa > Arthropoda > Malacostraca > Decapoda > Majidae > Chionoecetes > Chionoecetes opilio. Next base: position 1,638 of record JACEEZ010018461.1, on the reverse strand, counting down.
TTATTTGGTCCCCCATATTTGAACTTTTAAGAGTAGTAGACTATCAGGTCGGAGTAGGATGTAGGATGCTCTTCAGGATTGGCGATGGCGGCGCTCCCTCCAACGAGTGTTCCCCATGATTAATTAATTTATTTATTAATTACATTAGGTATCTATATTTATTTCTGGATGTTTTTTAGTATTGGTTTCCTTTTTTTTTCCCCTCATATATTACCTGTATCGCTGTCTCACCTTTCTCATATATCCCTGTTGTTTTGTTGTTGTTGTGGTCTTTTTTTGATGGTGTTTGTTTTGCTGTAATATAGACTTTTGTCTCGTTTTTTGTGGTTTTTTTGATCATCGGGTGTTCTTTGTTCCATGAGGGTGTTGTTAGTGTGTGGTGTGTGTGTTGTGTGTTGTGTGGTGTTGTGTGTGTGTGTGTGTGTGTGTGTGTGTGTGTGTGTGTGTGTGTGTGTGTGTGTGTGTGTGTGTGTGTGTGTGTGTGTGTGTGTGTGTGTGTGTGTGTGGTGTTGTGTGTGTGTGTGTGTGTTGTGTGTGTGTGTGTGTGTGGTGTGTGTGTGTGTGTGTGTGTGTGTGTGTGTGTGTGTGTGTTGTGTGTGTGTGGTGTAGTGTGTGTGTGTGTGTGTGTGTTGTGGTGTGTGTGTGTGTGGTGTGTGTGGTGGTGTGTGTGTGTGCGATGTGTGTTTTGTGTATGTGTTTGTGTGTGTGTCTGTGTGTGTGTGTTTGTGTGTGGGTGGGTGTGTGTGTTTTAGTTGTGTTTTATAATTATATTTTGTTGATTTGTGTTTTTGTGTTTCTCTGTCACTCATGGTTCTTTTCCTCCTTCTTGTTTACCTTATTCATTTCCATGTATGCAGTTTCCTCCTGAATGATGTGTATCTTAATACTGATTATTTTCTATTATAATATATCTTTCTATATCACGTTTCCATCTTTTGTATACGTCGTCTTTTATATATATTTATAAATCTTTATTTCTTGTAGATGTTCCTTAAATTTGATTTCATTCCACGCCCTTCATAACTTTCTTGGTCAACACTCTTTATAGACTACCTTCTTCAATTCTTATTCAGGAATTCCTTGTCATAGTCCATCCAGTTAACCCGTGGGCTGTGGCAAGCCTTCCTGAAAGCTCTGCTGAGCTACTGCGAAACCGAAACCGCAGTTTTCAATTGCATACAAAAACCAGGCCGACATTCGTAAAAGTCTACTTATTGTGTCACATATACGCCTTGATGTCAGCTCTCGATAACACACACCACCATCTGCCTCATTACGCTGTACGCAGATATTTACCAATCCTTGGTTATTTGCCAAAAGATCTTGGGATGTAGGTCTTGGCGTTGGGATATTTTGTGTCTATCTTGGGACTTTTGAAGGGATTATTCAAGTATTTATTCAGTGGTTTATATCAAGGTACGGTACAACGGAACCTATGCTTACCTTCAGATAAACGACTGCATAAATACATGAATAATCCCGTCTAAATCTTGGACAAAATCCCAATGTGTGGCACCCTTGAATTCACCTCAACCGTCTCTCGCAAGCGACTTGCTGCCCTTCGCCCCAGCTATTTCAACTCCCAACCACAACCATACCTCAACCCAATACGTTTGGGTTAAATAGATATAAGCCGGA
>JACEEZ010018460.1:206961-224118 GCA_016584305.1 Chionoecetes opilio | reverse complement strand
GTGCCAATTTTTTGGAGACGCTGAAAAACGTGGGAAATTTTCGACCTATTTCACTTTCTCTATAGTTAAAAAATATTAAAAAAGTAATTTTTTCCAGCAAAATACCCCATTAAAGTCAAAAGCTTCTATCAAATAGCCACGGTTTTTCGGGCCCGGGTTTATCCACTGAGACCCCTTTTACTGTCATTACCAAAAATTAAAACAACAGGGGACCACAAAAAAATTCTTTGTCCTCTGTGTGATCTTAAAAAGCTTTCGATAGTGTTAATCAATGATTCTTTTTAAATAAATCTTAAGCTCAAATTGATTCCTACTTTTGACAGCTATTTGAGGAACAAACCCCAATCTGTTCGCATAAAAAATATTTCAAGAAAAACCACAATTGTTATGGGTCCCACAAGGATAAATTTTTGGGTCCAATCCATTTAATATTTTCGTAAAGATTAGCTGAATTGAAAGGACTGCAAAATATCCAATATGCTGATGAACTTAATTTATACATACCGAAATGTAGATGAACTTACTTCCATTCAAAAAAACTGAAAAAACCTAAAAGTGTCAAAAAAATATTTTCTTAGTATGTTTTTAATGTTTAACTAAAGCAAAACGGTGTATTTTTATTAAAAATAGGAAACTTTTGTCACATGTCCCTTCCAATGCCGTCCCCAAAATAGATGGGATCCATCCCCCCAAAGAAACATGAAAAAAATTTGGGTGTGTACATTGATCGGTTATGTTTTTCGAAAAAACATTCATGAGGTAATAAAAAAGTTATTGGTACCTAATATTCAAAACCGTGAAAAGTGACAATCTTGACAAACCCTTCCCGAAAAATTGGGGGTGCAGTCATTTTACTCACATAATCAACTACTGTATTCGGATATGGGGCACGAAAAAATCTAACTAAAAATGACGATTCCAAAAATTAAAAAACTTTGCCCCCAAAGGGGTAGCCATAGGTGGGCAAAGAAATACGCCCATGAAAACCCCATTTTAAAAAAGAACGGGGGTGGTAAAAAGTAAAAAAAGAGAAGCTTTTTTGGGGGACAATGTCCATTTCTTTAAGGTTTACACGTTTTTTCCTGCATGGTTAAGAAAATTTCCCTCCTGTTCGTAAATAACCAAAAAGTAAAACCAACAAAAAAAATTTTTTTATGTAACCCAAAAGAAAAACAGTGGGGGTGCTAGAAGTAGGGGTTTTCATGGGGCCTAATTATAACAACCTGCCACTTAATATCACTGATGTGCTACCTTCCTACATTTAAAAGAAAAACCTTACCAGCCCCCTTTTAAATAGCACACATTAATAACCTCCCATAATTTTTAGCAAAGTCTAGTACCTTTTAGCATGTTTTTAGTATTATGACAACCTTTTTGGTATGTGATATTTTAATTTTTTTTGTATTTTTCTTTTGATGTATTTTTTTTGGAAATGTAAAGAATAACCACTATTTCATGGAAATAAAATAAATTTCAATTTGAATTGCTCTTTTCTCTCCTTTTTCTCTCCCCCCTTCCTTCTTCTCCCTTCTCTCTCTTCTCTCCTTTTCCTCTCTCTCTCTCTCTCTCTCTTCCCCTCTCTCTCTTCCCTTCTCTCTCTCTCTCTCTCTCTCTTCTCTCCTCCCAAAAAATAGGTACTATGCTTTTTTTTTTTCCATTCTTACTGCTCTCCAACATTAATCCCTTTATTTTTCCATTCCTTCTTCCCCCTTTTTTTTTATTATTTCCCTTTTTTTTTCATTATTACTCATTCTGTCTTCGAAACTTATAAAAATTTTGGATATAGTTTTTTCCCCCCTACATTCGAAAAATGATTGAAACTATCGTGTTTTTATTAATTTCCCTTTTAATCCCGTTTCTTGCTCCTCTGGTTTCTTTTTCATAGGAGACGGGGGAAAAAAACGATATAAAAGTAAAAATAAAAGGAAAACGAAAGGAAGGAGATGTTTTTGGGTTTTTCGTTTCTTAGCCTTGTCCTTGAGAGAGGGGAGAGAGAGAAAGAGGGGAGAGAGAGAAGGGGAAAAAAAAAGGGGAAGGAGAAGAGAAGAGAGGAGGGGGGAGAGAGAAAAAGGGGAAAAGGGAGAGAGAAGGGACAATCACTGTTTTTTTCCTTTATCAAATGCATCCCAAAAATTTCAAAGTTTGGGGAAACAGTCATAAGTAGCCACCACTGCAAAAATACATAGTATATATATTAAACCCCCATTTTAACCAAAAAGAGATAAAAAAATTTGGAAAAAAATCTTTTTTAGAAAAAATATTCAATAAAAACTATTTCGCAAACCCTCCTCTGCTACCATACCAGCGACCTAAACACTGCAAACTCTAAGATTACGGTAATCTCATCATAAAAGGAATTTACGTTTAGTATTGTCCTACCCCCCTACCTACTCCTCTTCTTTCCTCTGTGTCATGAAATTTCAGCTATATTTTGCCCCCACCTTTTTTAAGCGAGTAGAACACCACTAGCGACGTATGGAGGTTAAACTATTACTGAATTCCAAAATTAACGGGGAAATCTAGTTTCCCCAGCTTAGTGGGTAATACATTTTTCAATAATCATGAAATTGCTTTTTCTAACCCGTTTTCTATTTCTCTTATACAGACATAAAGAAACGGAGAAAAGCAATGGGGAACAAAAAGTGGCGAGAAAGGGGAGTTCAAAACGGTGCCTGGTCTGGTAGTCTCGTCTACCGAATTTCTCATCCCCAACACAAACCGGGAATCTCGCCACGGGAACGGGTTTGGTTTGGGTTTCCGTTAGGTTAGGTTACGGTCTTAAGGGAGTTGTTATAAAGAAACACAGGGAAATTTTTTTTTAATATTCTACCGAGCCGTAGAAAAAAGGAACATTAACAACGGGAAAAGCAGGAACTCTCGTGATGGTGACGAGAGATCTGGTAGACGAGAGTACTATAAAAGGTAAAACGGGGGGTAGGGGGCCCCTCGCGGGGCACAGGTAAATATGGGAGACACCAATTTTCATGTAAGTAAATAATAGTAATACGTACGTAAAAAATAAAAAAAATAAAATTTCCCTCCACACACCAAAAAAACCACCCCACAACGGGTTTGATCCCCCGGGGGAGCGGAAAAAGATCGGTTTTTCCTTAAAACCGGGCCCCCCTCCACCCCGCTGAATGGGTACCGGGGGTTAGCCGGGGTTTGTGACCTGCTCTCCGGGGGGCGGGTTCGGCCAAAAAAAAGCACTGAAGAAAGATAAAAATGTTGAAGGAGACGGGGCCCCAGACATTGCTCTGGCCCTTAAAATACACTGGAAAATAGATGAAAACACACCTACATATATACATACATACAATATTATGTTTTATATATATATATATATATTATATAAAATATTAATATTAAAATATATATAATTTTAATATATATATATATATATATATTATATTTTATATATATAAATTTTATATATATTATATAATATATATATATATATTATATTTTAAAATATATATATATATATATGTTTACATTTCAGGGGGGACAAAGCACCGTCATTCTTTGGGGTTGTTTTTGCGGTGCAAAAGTTTCGCCAAAGGCCTTGGATTTACAGGGTAAAAATTTATAAATTAATATCTAAAAACGCAAAAACGAAATCTAAAAGAATTTTTCTAGAGCCTAAAAAAATCCAATATTACTAAAGAAAAAAAAACAATTTATACTTAACGACCTTGGTGTGTATTTGTCTAGGTTGGCAAGGACTAAATGAACAATAGTTTTACAGGTAGCATTTCATTCGATGTGGCAATCAAAACGAGAGTCGGACGATCGAAACATGTGATAAAATTTGAGTATATTTTAATTGGTAAAAATGATTTGGGTTTTTAAAGATCAGAGGACAAGTCTTATGTGTATGATTCTAATAATTTAGTGTCACTAGAAAAATTTTGCCTTTGATAGGATTCAAAAGTTTCATAGAGAAGGGGATCAGATCATGTGAGTTGACGGATTGCAGATTGCGAAGGGGAAGAGATAGGTCGACCAGTAGGCGAAACACCTTTAGTTCAGAGAACCTAAGGGGTTAATTCCTTACGTTTTTGCCCATGTATCGGGGTTATCGTCATAATATTAATATATTTATAAAACATTATACTATATATAATATTAATTATATATTTATGTTATATATATATTTAATATATTAATAAATCATAAATGGGAAAAAAAAAAATTTTTAACCCCTTTGGTTTTAACTAAAGGTTTTTTCTCACTAATTCGAATCTCTACCTTTAAAACTAAGTAAAATAATATCTATATTTCTCATAAGCTTTTAGAATCCTATAAAGGAACTTTCTATACATAAATTATTTGAAATCCCCTACACTCAACCATTTTCCCTCTATCTTAATAACCAATCACTTTATACCAATACATATACCTCAATGTTTTATCACACTGTTTTCGATCGTCCGACGTCTCGTTTCGATTGCCTACATACCGACTGGAATGCTACTGTAAAACTATTGTTCATTAGTCTCTGCAACCTAGACAACATACACACCAGGCTGTTAAGTATAAATTGTGTTTTTATTCTTAGTATAATATTGGATTATTTTATTGCTCTAAGAAAAATTCTTTTAGATGTTCGCTTTAGGCAGTTTTAGTATATTAGTTTATTAAACTATTTTAGCTGATGATGCCAAGTGCCATTGCGAACGTTTGCACGCGCATAAACAACCCCAGAATGAGAGTGTCTTTGTGGTCCCCGAAATGTAACATAATATATATATATATATATATATATATTATATATATATATATATATATATAGATATTATATATTCTATAATTATATATATTCTTCTATATATATATCTATCTTATATATCTATAATTTTTAAAACAAATTATATATAATATATATATATTCTATAAATCAAGATATATATATATCAACATAATATTATGTATGTATGTATATATTATGTGTGTATTCTCTATCCAGTATGTTATTTTGTTTTTTACAGGGCCAGAGCAATGCCCGTGTGGCCCCGTCTCCATATCAACACTTTTTATCATTCATTCAGTGCTTTGTGTTTGGCCAAGCCATCCCCCGGATAGAGGTCAAAACCCCGGCTAACACCCGGTATCCCCTTCCACTGCGGGTGGACAAGGGGCTCGGTTTGTAAGGAAAACACCGATCTGATTTCCGCTCCGCCCGGGATCGACCTGTGTGTGTGTGTGAATGTGTGTGACGGATTATTTATTTATTTATTTACGTACGTACTTACTTACTTACTACGTTTTTTTTTTTACATGAAAACTGGGGTGTTCCTCCCATATTTACCTTTGCCCCGCGATTGCCCCCTATCCCCGTTTTTTACGTTTATAGTACTCTCGTCTACCCAGATCTCTCGTCACCTCACGAGTAGTTTTTCCGGCTGTTCCCTTGTCTAATTTCCTATTTTTCTACGGCTTCGGTACATGAATATCTAATAAAAATTTACCTGTGTTATCTTTATAACTACCTAACCTTACATGACGTAACCTAACCTAACGGTAACCCAACCTAACCGTTACCGTTGGCGAGAGTTCCCGTTGTGTTGGGATGAGAAAATTCGGTAGACGAGACTACCAGACTCAGGCCCCGTTTTGAACTCTCCTTCTCGCCACTGTTTGTTCAAGCCCATTGCATTTTCTCCGTTTTCTCTTATGTCTGTATAAGAGAACATAGAAAAACGGGTTAGAAAAATGCATTACGATGATAGTTAATAATGTATTTACCTACTAAGCTGGTAAACATAAGAACTTTCCACGTTAATTTGGACATTCAGTAATAGTTCAATGCCCCATACGTCTGCTAGTGGCCGTTCTACTCGCTTAAAAGAGGGTGGCAAAATATAGCTATGAATATACATTGACACTGAGGAAGAAGAGGGTAGGTAGGGGTGGGTTAGGACAATACTAACGTAAATTCCTTGTATGGATGAATCTACCGTGAATCTATAGCGTGCAGTGTTTTGAGTCGCATGCGTATGGTAGCAGACTGTGAGGGTTTGCAGAATAGTTTTTTATTGATAATTTTTACTAAGACGATTTTTTTCTCAATGTTTTTTCTCTCTTTTAGGTTACAAGATTGGCGTTTAATATATATACATATGTGATTTTTGCAGTGTGTGGCTACTTTATTGACTAGTTTCACCTAAGACTTTGAATTCGTGGGTTCATTTTGCTAAGGAAAATACGAGTGATTAGTGCTCTCTCGCTCTCCTCTCGTCTCTCTCCTCATCTCTCTCTTCCGTCTCTCTCTCTCATCTCTCTCTCTCTCTCACAGTCTCGTCTCATCTCTCTTCGCATCGTCTGCCTCTCTCTCTCGGTCTCTCTCTCTCTCTCAGGACAAGGCTACAACGAAAACCCTCAACATCTCCTTCCTTTCGTATTCCCTTTATTTTACTTTTATATCGTTATTTCCCCGTCTCCCTATGACGCCAGAACCATAGGAGGCAAGAAACAGAGGATTATAAGGGAAATTAATAAACACACGATTAGTCTCACCTCATTAATTCGAAGTTGTCGGAGGGAATAAACTATATCATCTAATTTTTAGTTCGAAGACAGAATGATTATATGAAAATAAAAAGGGAAATAATAAAATAAAAGGGAAGAAGGAATTAAGGAAAATCACTTGGACTTAATGTTGGAGAGCATGTAAGAACTGGAAAAAAAAGCTAGTACCTATTTGAAGGAGAGAGCGAGAGAGGAGAGAGAGAGGATAGAGAGAGAGAAGAGAGAGAGAGAGAGAGAGAGAGAGAGAAGAGAGAGAGAGAGAGAGAGAGAAGATAGAGATAGAGCGATCAGAAGAGAGAGAGAGCGCAAATTCAAATTGAAATTATTTTATTCCACTGAATAGTGGTTATTTCCTGTACATTTCCAATAAATACAATCCTAAGATAAAATACAAAAATAGAATTAAAATATCACATACAAAAAGGTGTGTCATAATACTAAAAACAATGCTAAAAGAATACTGACATTGCTAAAAATTTGGTAGGTTTATATACATTGATGTTCATTTAAAAGGAGGCTGTGTAAGTTACTTTTACATGTAGGCAAGGTAGCAGCCTCAGTGCTATTTAAGTGGCATAGGTTGTTCCATAATTAGGCCCTATGCCCTCATGACTTCTAGCACCCCGCATCTGTTTTTCTTTTGGTTCATATAAACAATTTTGTTGTCTGGTTACTTTGGTTTACTTCCGAACAGTAGGAATTTCTTGACCATGCAGATAAATCGTGTAATAACCTTAAAGACAGTGGGTACACAGTTGTTCCAATAAATGCTTCTCTTGCTTGTGTAATCACACCCTAGTTTCTTTTAATATAGGCGTACATGGTCGTTTTCTTAGCCCACCTATGGCTAACCTTGGCTGCAAAGTTTTGTAATTTTTGGACATCGCTCATTATAGTTAGATTTTGTCGTGACACATAAGACAGGTACAGTAGTTTGATTATGCTGAAGTACTATGACTGCACCGCAATTAATTCGGAGGGTTTTGTCAAGATTTGGCACTTACACGGCTTATATATTATTTTACCAATAACTTTTTTATGTACCTCATTGGGAATTTTTTTATGTTTTGCGAAAGCATAAACCATCAATGTACACCCCTAATTTTTAACATGATTGCTTGGTGATGGATCCTCAATCTATTTTGTGACGGGCATTTGGAACGGGACATGTGACAAAAGTTTCCTATTTCCAATAAAAATACACTGCGTTTTTGCTTAGAGTTTAAGCATTAAATCATTACGAGAAAATATTTCTTGACACATTTTAGTGTTTTCTTCAGTTTTCGAAAAATGAGACCGTAAGTTCATCTACATTACTGTATGTATAATTAAGTGTCATCAGCATATTGATTATTGTGCTTCCTTGACATATTCAGCTAAAGTCATTTACGAATAATTAATAAGGATTGGAGCCAACCATTGGATCTTGTGGGACGCCATAATAAACAATGGTGTGTTTACTTGAAATAGTTTCTTTATGATACAGATTGGGTTCTGTTCCTCAAATAGCTGTCAAACCAGTTAGGAATCAATTTGAGCTTAAGGCATTTATTTATAAATCATGTGATTAACACTATCGAAGCTTTTGATGATCACACAGAGTTAGCAAGATTATTTTTCTTGGGGTCCATGTTGTTGTATATTTCATGTTAATGACAGTAAGATAGCAGCTCAGTGGATAACCTGGGCCTGAAACAATGCTGGCTATTTGATTAGAAGCTTTCTGACTTCAAATGGTGTATTTAGCTGGTTTACAATTTACTTTTTTTTCTAATAGTTTTGATACTATAGAGAGAAGTGAAAAGTCGAAAATTGGCCCACGTTATAGCGTCTCCATTTTTAAAAATTGGCACCATATCTATGGCATGTTTCCAGGCGCAGGGAAGACACCAGTAACTATGGACGTGTTGATAATCATGTTTACATATAAATGCTATTACATACATGCAAAGCTCCCTACCAAATTTCAATGGTATTAGCCTCCGATCCAACAGAGTTAGTATCATTTAGATTTCTTTAATAGTCAATATACCAGTGTTTAACGTCAACCTGTTGAGGTCTAAAAGTAGTCAGTGTCCATGACCTGAAACAGTATTTGGATCTGGAGTGTAGGCACGTTTTCACCCAGATACATTGTGTTCTTCATAAGTATGTTTTTCCTATCTTTGTCAAAGTATGTAATTAAATTCTTCTACTTTATTTCTAGCTTCATCAATAAGAATGTTTCATTAGATTACTTTTTGTTAGGAACAATTGCCGAATGAGTTTCCAGATTGCGCAGTATTTCCTCTACATTTATTAATTATGTGTTTAATGTGAAAGACTGAGCATTGCGAATGAGGTAGTTACAAACTTTTACATCTCTTTTATACTCTTCTTGTAAGTGTTGATAATTCCTGACGATCAAGTTCTTTTAATTTACTCTGAACATTGTTTCTGATCTGAAATGCATGACGTATGTTATCATTCATCCATGGGCAAAAGGTTTACGAATTACTTTTTGTAACAATTGGAGCACTTCGTCTAGACTTTTAATAAAACCATCAGTAAAATTTCACTTGCTCATTTACCTCGTCATTTAAAATATTTGCGCATGTCATGGTGAGCTCTTGCATTAATATTGAAGAAAAGTGTCTATGACTGTATTTTCTAGGTGACGAAATGTTTTATAATAGGTTGGCGTTTGGGTTACTTTGTCACCTTTTACACATAAATAGGTCATGGTCGCGATTAACTTGTGGAACAACATCATGTGTAGAATTATATACAGGTTTGTTAGTTATAATCACATCTAAGGAGAGTTGCTGATGTTGGAGTAATTCTAGTGGTTTTGTCTATGATTTGAGTCGTTTGTTGTTCTTATATTTTGCTTAATCTTATCTTTTGAGATTTAAAATTATCATTGAAATCACCAAGGATAAAAGGGACTTCCTTCTGACACTTATTGCTTAAAACATCGTCTATGTATCAAAGATACTGCTAAAGCTTTTGGATGCCGGTACATACAACCTATAATACTAGCAGGTAGTTTGCGGCATTCACAGTAATCCCAATATCCTCAATGCCCATAGTGGTCTAGTGATATATAACTTATTATGTTACTTATCAGTATTTGTCTTTGACATATATACCATGCACCAGCAACATCGTCCATTATCACATCTAAAAATCCTTATAATTAGATACTTTAATAGAATTGGTCTGCAATGTGGAAGGAGCCAGGTTTCCGTAACACATAAAACATCTATATTTCTTCTTCTATTAAAAGTTTTTTACTTCATCATGCTGGATAGAAGGATTGGGCATTATATGGTTCAATGACTAGGGAGTCCCTTTTTTTGGAGTAGAACTACGTCAGAGTCTTCTTCGCCAAGCCTCTATGTAGAGTAATACCTACTACATAAGCGACTTTTATGACCTAGAGGACTGACATGTCCACATTTGTATTTAATGAATCATCTGCAAGAGGATCGTTTGTGATTAAATTCTCCGCATTGTAACATCCCATCTTTCTGCAAATGTTTTTCATTGGTCTGTGGGAAGAATAGTTGTGGTTTGTCTTTGTTGTGATTGTTAGAAATATAGTTTCCGTGTAATCTGTCAACCTATATGTTTGGGTAATTAGGTTGCCAATAAGTGCTGACTACGTTCACCTGCATTTCCCTTGTGGTCAATCAATCAATCATTGGGTGCATACCGGGGGGCGCGTCGTCCTCTCCCACCCTACGACTGCCTCTCCCGGTGGTCACCACGTGGCGAGTTTCCCATGCAGGCTTCCTTTCCCATACCAAGCATCTCTCCGAAGAAACTCGATTGCCCTAGCCACGAGCCTTGTGGGCGCCGCCTTGGCCTCCTCCCGCCGATTGTCGCTTACAGATAACAACCCCATGGGAAAGGATCGTGGGTGGTGGGTGGGTGGGTGGGTGGGGTGTGGGTGGGTGGGGTGGGTTGTACGCTTATTGGTGTAGGCTCTACGAGTGGAGAAGGAGAGTCAGGAGCGTGAGTCAGCAGTATAATCAATGTAGCGGAGTGAAACATGCTCACACAAGACTTGGTGCAGAAATATATAGATGGGTAAAACTGCACAAAGCTGGTCCTGGTTCTGGATCCTGGTTTCCAGGACCACACAGAGGCTCTTCACGCCACCTAGAACCCTCCTGGGGAGACAAGGAGGAAGGCATAGTCAGGATCCCTCCTGAGGTGTCGGAGGGCTAAAATAAAAAAAAAAAAAAAGTAACCTTTGAACGCTAAAGGACCTCAAGACCCACCTCCAAGCACTGAAGAATCCGTTCCAATCTCCATCTCGGTCGAGAGTGGCTATTCGAGCAGCAGATTTGGGCCCTCGGTCGACGTGGATGGATGGCTCGTTGGGCTGAGTACTTTGGGCGGTGTTCACGGTGGAGCTCCATTGAGCAGCTTCACACCACTCGGTTTACGGCATGGATGCCTATCCTCACATTAGACGAAACCGCCCCCTTTCTTGACGAGTTCGAGAGCTGAAGCAATTGCGTGGTGGTAAGGACGCTGGTGTTTTAATATCATTGCCAGAGCTCCTCAAAGCTGGGGGTGAGACCATGAGCCGCGGGTGCTGCTGTCCTAGCTACTGCCGTGTGCAAATCATAGTGGCATTCCTCCTGACTGGAAAAGGGGGCTGTCATCCCTATACTGGAAAGGGAAGGGGACCGTCAAGACTGCAACAATTACCGCGGTATTACACTGCTCAGCGTACCAGGTAAGGTGCTTGCCGTTATTGCTGACACGGATCCGCAGTCATCTGCTGAAGCATCAGAGACCTCAGCAGTCTGGGTTCACGCCTGCTAAGTCAACAACAGACCGTATCCTAGCACTGCGTGTCCTGGTGGAACGCCGTCGTGAGTTTCGACAGAGGATGCTTGCAGCCTATGTTGATCTCAAGAAGGCGTTTGACTCAGTGCATCGTGAGTCACTCTGGGATCTTCTGCGACTTCGCGGGATTTCTGCAAGGACTATTGGTTTGATGACTGGTCTGTACTCTGGGACTGAGAATGCTGTGAAGTGTGGGGAGGTGTATCCGGCTTCTTTCCTGTTAATACAGGAGTGAGGCAAGGGTGCGTCCTTGCCCAATCACTTTCCAACACTTGTATGGATTGAGTATTGGGCAAAGTGGTAGATCAAAGTGATCGTGGAGCATCCCTCGGCAACACCAAGATCACTGATCACTTGTTTTTGCCGATGATGCAGTAATCTTTGCTGAGTTGTTGAAGGTCCTGGTGATGGCTCGCGAGGCGCTGCACGAGGAGGCAAAGCTTTAAAAACTTGACGTCTCCTCGTTTAAGACCAAGGTCCAGGTGTTTGAAGGCTTACTAGATGAAACAGTACAGTCTGCTCATGCGTGCGGCGAGGACATTGAGATCTTGGAAAGTTTTACATAGTACCTTGGTAGCGCAGTCCATAATGACGGCGGGTCACGTCAAGAAGTCTTACGGCGGACTGGCATAGCCCACGGTGTTATGGACTCGCGCAGCAGGAGTATTTGGCGTTGTCGGTACCTCTGCAGGAAGAAAAAGATCCGGATATTCAAGTCGCTTGTGATCCTAGTCTTACTCTATAGTTGTGAGACCTGAACACTAAATAGCGACTTGAAGAGACGAATCGATGCCTTTGGTAATAAGTGTCTTCGCAGAATTATGGGGTATCGCTGGGAGGATTACGTGTCAAATCATCGATTGCACCGTGAGACTGAATCAATGCCTATTACCTGCATAGTCCGTCAGCGCCAACTTCGGCTATATGGGCATGTGGTACGCTACCCTGAAACCGATCCTTCCCATCGGGTTGTATCTGTAAGAGACAATCCGGCGTGGAAGAGGCCAAGAGGGCGTCCACAAGAATCGTAGCTGGGACAAATTTATGTTTCTTGTCGAGAGCTGCTTGGTATGGGAAAGGAGCCTGCATGGGGACTCGCGCGTGGTGACCCCCGGGAGTTGCGTCGTAGAGTGGGCGAGGCGACGCGCCCCCCGGCGTAAGCCCCCAATGATTGATTGATTGAAAACTGCACAACAACAACTCCAACCCGTTGTACTTTAAATCTTCCCCTCTATACCAACAAACTTGGGGAGGTGGTGGCCGAATGGTTAGCGTCTTGGAGTGGTGAGCTCGATGTCCCGAGTTCGAATCCTGCCGGGGGCAACTCTTTCAACCTTCTTTAATGCGGTCGACAAGAGTCTGGTAGGTGAGCAGAAGGTCCCGAGTTCAAGTCCCACCAAGGAGCAACTGTCCTTGCATATCAATAAAGGATCAACATCCTTTCGTCGAGAAAGTGGCCCACGCAATGGAAAGAAGCAAGAGTGTTGACCATCCACAAAAAAAACAGCAAACGGGACTCAAAAAACTACCGCCCAATTTCCCTCATCACCACTGTTGAGAAAATCCTGGAGTCTCTCATCACCGCCAAAATTAACAACTTTTTGGACGCCTACCAGCTCCTCAACTCCAAGCAATTTATGGGTTCAGGCAGGGTAAGTCAGCTGCCAGCTGCTCCTCTTCAGACTGCTTAAATCTGGAAACACGCGTGGATAAGGAATGGACACTTGTTGTGGCTTTTTGGACATACATGGAGCCTTAAAAGGGTGTAATAGGCACCGAAGGACTCACCCGCAAGCTGATGGAGTCTGAGTGCGCACGAGCGCCCTGTTGCAGCTCATACACAGGAATACCATTCCATGACAGGTAACCTAGTGTGCAAAAGTGTAGATGATTGAAAAACACGTATTTGCAAGCCATTTCTTAGTTGTTAGAAAGTAAAATGAAGAAAGGTAGGAATGAGGGGAAGCGAAGCGAGAGATCACGAGAGAACACGCAACAAACATCACAGACCCGGGGTTACGAGCTAACAGTTCAGTTGTGTGCTTGTCTGGTCACGTGTGGGCATTACAGTACTCTGGCAGTTGCGCTTGTTAGAAAGGGTATTAGAAGGTATTGTGATACGCACTGTAAATGATATCGTGTTGTACGAGACCTGCACCTATTTTTATGAAAAAGGATTTGATGAAAACGTGTATATACGAGATTCAAAGAGCAACATTGATACTAGCAACTAAAGATGCGAGTATTACTATTTGATTAAGGAATTTAAAGTAGCAGCATACTGCAAAATCATATATAAAAATCGTCAGTACTACATTCTAGGACGTTGAAAGTGCTTTCAGTGTGGTTGATATTGAAAAGTGATCATAAAGCGGGGCCGACAGAACGCAAGGAATCCATTTAGTGTGTGCACATTGAGGATATTTCTACGACCACAATAAAACGTGCCAATTAGTACGGACATGGTGGCAAAGACAAAATGGTCAAAGCTTTTCTTATCAAGGTAATCGCCAAAACGCTTACTAGACTATTAAAAAAAAGATTACGAAGGATTCAAATCTCATGTGCACTATACACCTAACGTCAACATAAACGAAAAAACAAAAAAATTAAACACGATCAAGGCGCTAAACGTTGCTATGTCTACACAAATTTTTGGATAAATGGATTTGCTCAAAGCACACAGTACAAAAAAGGATACCTTAAAAGGCTTGCCATGCAGTCCCTATGTGCAAAAGGAAAATATAATTGGAGAATGGGTGTACCAAGGACCATTATAGAAAGTATTTGAAATATTGCGTCCCTTATCATCGAAAAGGCCCGTAAGGCTGCTTTCAACTGATGGACATAAGTTTGCATTGCTTGGAACACCTCAAATTCTTCAGTGTGACAATGTAGTGAATTAAATCATCAATTATTTAGGGAACCCCTTAAACTCTTTCGGCCAAGAATTGTAATGGTTCATGGTAAAACAAGGCATCCTCAAAAGTCAGGAGACATCACAAGTTAAACGCCTTAAACTGTGATATAAAGACATGATAAATAATGCGTTAGGAGGAATTAATGACTCAAAATGACTAGCCAATGGGACTCCGGTTTATGCAATTTCAAAAAGAACAACGTTGCCATTCTGGATCCAAACAATCCCCTACAAAGGAATTCTTAAGGAATTAACACTCCAGCAGCGTACCCAGAGTAGAACTGCGTTCAACTGGCATCCAAATGAAGTTCTGGAAAAAAGGGTTATGAAGCTTATTTATGTAGAGCCCAAATCTCTGTTCCTCAGATCTGCTCTTATCCAGATGATTCCCCGAGGGCTCTGCTTATCCAGATGTTTTACTCTCGGACTTTGCTCATCCAAGTATCTACAAAAATATGATATAATTGGATAACCATGCTAAATGTACTATATATCATTTACATATCTCGGAAGTTTCCAATGAAGGCCATTTATAAATTTAGTGTAAATTATTATGCAATGAGTTCACCTTCGAGATCCTCCCAGGAAAACTTGAGACCTCCAAGAAAGCATAGCGATTCAAGCAATAAAGCACGACACACGCTTGCACGTCAAAAAGTCCAAGGACTGAACCGCACAAAATAGTGAAAACGCGGCCGCTTATATCATGCCCATGGTAATCCCGGACGAATATTGTTACTGTTCCCATCCCATTGCTTGACCGCGGAAAAGGTGATATCGCTAATGTTAATATTTATAATTGTAATCAACTTGCAGATCTCATAACCTGCCGATTTGTGTGTATCGCGGGCGAAGATCATCATTAGTAATACATTATTCATGTCATCAAGTTCTTCCATATCTTCTATTTTCTCATCTGCTCAATTACTCACAGATCAATCTATGATGTTAGGAAATACTGAATCTGAAATCCTGACGATGAGATTAAGAATAAATATAAATGAGAAGTGTGGGTGTGGTGGCGTAGTTTCCACGCACATGAACTTACTTAGATGATTTGTCTACAGGACACACGCACATGCATGGCGGACCACCCCAACCCTGCATACAGATGGAACTCTCCATACATGATATACAAGTTACTGACTACAGTATCAACCTTGTGTTTATTACGTGTGTGGCGGAGGGAGGAAGTCAAGAGTGAATGAGGGAGTGGCCTAAAGGTATGACGGAAGGGAGAGCATGAAGGAGTAAACATGATAATGGCTGCCTAGATGAGTTTCATTATCCTAAGAGTCCACAATAGTGATAAAACATGACTAAGACTGACAAGAGGAAACACTTGCAAAGCTTGTTGCACCTGTTGGCCTGCCTGGAGATGATCGCGACGCGGCCACCGATTATAGTGCATAAAGGTCACGCTAGGTAGATACACGTCCATGCGGACAAACACGTGTGTATCTGCCTCGCAGCAGCACTGGATCGCCGAGTTGGAGGAATAACGACGATGAAGCAGAGGGCGATGAGCACAAACAGTACCACACGTAAGACTAATTTGTGTAGCATAGGGCGTCTTGACGATGGAAACTTGCGTCTGAAGGCGTAAGAGGCAACAACACAGCAAGGAGGTGAGCGAGACCATCACCCGCTAAATTGAAGTCTTCCAGGTTGAAGAGAGAGGTCGAGTATAGCAGATGGAGGAATATGATGGATGCTCCGGAATGAAACTGACCATGACGGGGGTAATCAGCCTGTGCCCGAAGATGTGCAGCGTCAGGGTTTAGTGAACAAAAGCATATGCAAATGACAACAAAATAGCTAAAAAGTAAAGAAAAACTCAAAAAAAACAAATTCATATGCAGCTGGAAGATCTTCAGCCCTTTACTATTAAGATTCACACCTTCCTCAACCTCATCGCCTATAACATAGTTATTTAACCCTTTGTAAATGGGCCAAACAAGTAAGAACCTGAAAAATGACAAATGATTGCGGAGCATAGCGGATGGCTGCATTTTTTCAACAAAAATACTACATGTCCTAAGCTAATAAATGCAATTTTTCATAACTGGACAACATTCAAATATATACATTCGATGTTAACTCTCTTAATCCCACCCATACGCAAATTGCCAGGAGTATATGGCTTAATGGAGTACCAGACCCAATATTTTGACAAAGCATTCTCTTTCCATGAGATCTTTTCCCTAAGGTGTCAATCAATCAGATTACCGCTAACAACCATAACAAACCAGGGGTACTCCGTAGTGGTAGGGAAGGCACGCTCGGTTCACCAATCCGAGAAGTCACGGGTTCGATCACCGGCGGAGCGGAAACAGTTAAGGGCGTTTTCCTTTAAAAACCCCAGCCCCTGTCCACCAGCAGTGAAGGAGGTAGCGGATGTTAGCGGGGGTTTGTAGCCGCCTCCCGGGGTGCTGACTTCTGCAACACTATAAGCACTAGCAGACAGCTCTCTAGGGGTTAGTCTGAGAGAGAGCTGTCTGGTTACAGTAGAGATCCATCTCAGCTGCGTCGATAACTGACGAAATTCCAAACATCAAACATTCAAACATTATAATCAGAAACTTTGCTTTTTCAATGAAAGTTAAGAAGAGGTCAATCTAATATGCAGTTCAATTGGGATGGGGAGGAGTGCATAATATCTAAGTTTCAAAATCCTCAAGTAACCTCAGATCAGCTCCCCCGCAAGTTGGTTTTTTGGATTCTGACATTCCCCTTTTACAGCTGCAAATATGTCTATGCACTCTAATGATGCTAGTGCACACGGACACTTTCCTGGGTTAGTGCAACCATTTGTCATATACAGTATACATAGTGTGATGTCCACTCTCACCTCCAACAGT
>JACEEZ010018460.1:152500-205604 GCA_016584305.1 Chionoecetes opilio | reverse complement strand
CAACGCTCGCTTCAAGCTTTGGGTTTTAACCTCAAAATTTGACGCCGCCATTTTCACCCCAGCCTAAAGGGCCCCCATTCTGAGGAAAAACTGCGTGGAAAACGTAGTGAGCCTAGTGACGTATTGTGTGTGTGCGATGTCGGTCTGTGTTAGTGTGTGGGTGTGGGTTGTGGTGTTGTGTGTGGGTGTGTGGTTGTGTGGGGTTGTGTTGTGAAATGCAGAACATGGAAGGATGGTGTTGATGCTCATCAGCGTGGGGGGGTTGACTTTGGTCCGCTCCACCCGCAGAAGGCCAACATTTTTAAAAAAAAAAGGGTCCCCACACCCACGGGATTTCCTTCCACACCCTGGCATGGGGTCCACAAGGGCGGCCCCCTACACCCCACCTGGGGAACATGACCCACCTCACTAATGCTGTGTTTGTGTATATTTGGCGTTCTCACTCCCCCTTCACTACCAAGTTGTGGCTATGAATGTGGATGTAGCAAATGACATGTTTTTTCTCCATTTTTTTAGATAGTTGCAAGCCGCACAGTCATATCTCAGACAAGTACAACAAAAGGGGCCGCACAAAAAAAGTTTTTTTGCAGCATGAACCCATGCCTTTTCCCCACGTTCGGCAGCAGCACATCAGGGAGGAAGCACGAGGAATGAGGTGACCCCCGAACGCATGGGATCACACCCATCACCATCAGCACACACCTTTTCTTAAAACCTAGGAAAAAAAAGGTTTATGGTTGTAACAATTATGAGAAGTATAAATTAGTGGAGTAGGTAGCAAGGGTTACTGGTGAAAACATAGCTGTTTTTAGTCGCGTTTGAGCCTATAGCGCCTTTAGGTTATTTTTATCTTCATTTAGAGTTATGTTGGTTTGGCCCTTTATGTTCCTATTAGAGGGCTAGGAGGGTTGACCCTCGCCGGTGTTGGCTCATTTTGCATTTTTTGAGTAACACCTATGACGGTTTAAAGCTCATGCTGCCCCCTGGTGCCCTCCGGTGCACTTCTCGCAGCCGAAGGTAAGGTTGATGGGCAGCATATGGGTGTCATCGGCCACTTGACGATGGAAAAGAGTTGCTCTTGGTGGGACTGGAAGTCGGGACCTTAAGCTCACCACTCCCAGGCTCGAACCATCCAGCCACAGCGTTAACGGTTGCAGAAAGAGATGCACCCGGCGAGATTCGAACTCACGACCCCGAGCTCACCTTTTCCAGACGCTAACCATTCGACCACTGCCTTCCTCGTGCTGCAGCAGGAACCCGACACCAACTTTCCTTTGATCAAACCTATCGGCACTGAGGACACACAGAGGGAAGTGTTATTACTGACGCTATACAAAGAAACTGTTCATCCAGTGGATCATATCAGTGTCATCTTTATGCATGCGATAAATTTTGCATGACACAACCTCCCGCATTAAGGAGACGCAATGCGACGCACGTACTTGAAAGGGACGAGAAGGTGGCAAGAGCCGTCTCCCTCCTCACAGCCATTACAAACTGAATAAATCATCCACTTTGTGTACATGAAGAGAGCCAACCTTACTAATGGCAGAATTAACCGACCTCGTCACTTTATTCCCTTTATTCGTGTTCTTAACAATAGTTTGTATTGCTACATCATTCTTTTAGGAACGGTGGACCATTGAAAAATTAAGAATCCTCGATAAATGAACAAACTGCTATTTATGAATAACAGTTTGTTAATATGTGATATTTTTTCGAGC
Organism: Chionoecetes opilio; assembly: GCA_016584305.1. Lineage (NCBI taxonomy): Eukaryota > Metazoa > Arthropoda > Malacostraca > Decapoda > Majidae > Chionoecetes > Chionoecetes opilio. The sequence continues at coordinate 203,880 of JACEEZ010018460.1, read as the reverse complement.
ATTTAGAAAAACATAGTTTCGTAAATTATTCGAACCATGGGTTCAGCAAGGGTAGGCCATGTCTCACCAATTCATTGAGTTTTTATAGAAAAGTTTACGAGGTAGCAGATAATGATGAGGATTATGATATTGTATAACTGGACTTTAGTAAGGCATTCGACAAGGTACCGCATGAAGACTCTTAAATAAGGTTAAGGCACATGGAATAGATGAGAAGGTGCTTTGTTGGATTAGATCTTGGCTAAGTGATAGGCACCAAAGGGTTACTATTAATGGTTCTAAATCTAAATAGGGGCAGATAACAAGTAGGGGTTCCACAGGAGTCTGTTTTGGGACCATTACTATTTTTAAAAATAGGGTGGAGCTCTCTGCGAACTCCATCATCACCTCCGTCAGGTAGAGCTCGGCCTATGTATGTGGACCTATACAACAGCGGTGGTTGGGTCTGCTGTTTGTGCAGAATGTGGGGTAGCCCAGGTGTCCATGTATGTATACCCTATGTATTATATGCACTTTGATACTTTGTCCCCTAATGTGCCTATATTATGTACTTTTTGTTTTGCTCTAGTTCTTAAGTTAACTCCTTGTCTTGTTATTGTTGCTTTTTTTTGTCTGTATGCCTCTGGGCGATAATAAAATTTTAATTATTATTATTTTTTATTTTTTTTACATCAACGACTTAGATAGTGGGATTAGCAGCAAGTTTGCTGATGATACTAAGATAGTTAGGATTATTAGATCACAGTCTGACGTAAACTGTTTGCAGGGAGACTTAGATTAGTTAAACGAGTGGGTGGTCAAGTGCCAGATGAAATTTAATATTGACAAGTGTAGCGTAATTTGACATGTGTAGCGTAAGTTGCTAGAAAAAAATCCTGGTAATAAGACTTTAGTACACTATACGCAATGTATCGCTGAAAATATAAGAAGGCGGTAAAGATTTGGTTGTACGTGTAAGCTCAGACCTCCGTCCTAGGAAACAAAGTATTGTGGCTAGAAATCGAGCTAATAGGGTTTTAGAATATATTACCAGGAGTGTTAAAAGTAGAAGTGCTGAGGTTATTCTAAAGCTTTATTTGGCTCTAGTAAGACCTCACTTAGACTATGCGGTACAGTTTTGGTCTCCGTATTACAGGATGGATATAGTCTTGTTAGAATCAGTGCAGAGAAGGTTGACCAAAATTATACAGGGGATGCATAACTTTAGCTATGATAGGAGATTGAAGCAATTAAATTCAAGCTCAAGCTCACTCGAGTAGGGGGCGACCTGATAGAAGTTTTTAAGTAGTTAAAGGGATACAGTAAAGGACATGTAGTATAAGTGATTTCGGCTAGTAATCAGGGTAGAACAAGAAGTAACGGATTCAGACTGGAAAAACGTAGATTCAGAAAAGAAATAGGGAGAAACTGGTTCACAAATAGGGTGGTAAATGATTGGAATGAACTCAGGTTTCAGGTAGTTAGTGCGGGGTCAATAGTGAGTTTTTAATTGAGGCTAGATCATTTCATGGATGGGAATGAAAGTTGGATGTAGAGAGTGTCAAGTAACAGGAACTACAACGTGTAGGTCTCACGGCCTATTGTAGCTTCCTTATTTTCTTATGTTCTTATGTCTCAGTTGTAGAGTGATCTGTTACGGGATTTTCCTCCTTACCTTGTACCGTTGGTCTGTGTGAGTGTTTTAATTTGTAGAGACAAAATCCCTCACCTGTTGTCTTGGTCCAGGCGGGACACGCGCACACGTCTGTCCGGCACAGTCACTTGCCCGTCTCTTGCTGCCACGGCGGGAGGTTAATCGTCCTTGTGGTGCCTGCATGGGGCGAGGCTTTATTGATCTGTGTCAGTAGTACACCTTGGAGGGTCAGCAAGACAGTATTGAGGTGCTGATGAATGCAACGAACGTGTGGTGACTGTGCAACAGATGACCCTTTTTGTGTCTGTTTCCCTTGACTTGACCTGACTACCTGACTGACTCGTGATCTGACTACCTGACTCGTGACCTGACTACCTGAAGCATCGCTGGAACCTCGGGTTTTCTCCCTCATTTCTAAACTTATGTACTACCACCATGGATTCTTCCTCTTTTATTTGTATTGTTTAGTGAGGAATTGATAATGTCTGGCTAAATTGTGTTCCATATTTTCAATATGTTTCTTTTTTCAATTTAATGTTATTTTTCATTTGTATTTTCATTAAGATTGATAGATGGAAGGTGTTTCAGGAGTTACATGTGTTGGCGTCTGTGCCATGGAAGGCAAATTCACGTCTATTTACGCTGTAATAACCCTTTGGCGTCTTTTTTCATGTGCAGGGATATTCATTATGGTACGCCGTATAACAAAAATTCTTTTTCTCAACTTTGGCATGCCAATTTCCTATGTAAAAGGGACTTCTAAGACGATTTTATCTAAGTCCTTTTTTGCATTTGAGCAATTCTTACTATGCAAAATCGCACTTTTATATTGCACCCTTATCGAATAATGCTTAAATGAGTACGCAGTGTCCGGTTGGTCCTGTTTATTGCATCATGCACCAATATGAGTTCCAAATGACTAGCGTGGTAAGCTCTTTCTGATCAGTTGGTTCATCAGGTACTACATCACAGTGTCACAGCCTCTACGTTGGCCTAGAACGTGTCCACCCATGTCCTTCTTAGACCTAAAACAGGGCATGGTCTCCCGGTGGTGGGCCGAGCCCGGATGAACCCGTCTCTGGCCTACTGCCCCACCACTGCTGCCGCAGCCTCTGTCACCTGCTTCACGACTCTTTCGGTGCTCTGAGTGTGGATAGAGAACTCCGGAACCTCGTACGGCTTGACCAGGATCTCCTGGATCTGACCCCCGGGGACAGTGAACAGGTGAATGCCGGCTCTTTGCACTTGGCCAGGCTGCCAGCTGATCAGTGTCTTGAAAGCGTGGTGGCTGAAAAAGTTCAGCTTGGGTATGATGCGAGGTCTTCACTGGTGTCCCCATACTCCTCGCCAGCCCTCAGCTTCAAAACCTGGGTCACGGCGAACCTGCGGTCGTCCTCACTCTGATTTGCCATCAGCGAGAGGAGGACACATTCTGAGTGTGCGAACCATGCTCCTGTCCGCACGTAGAAGGTAACAGCTTTTTGGACCTTCTTGGGCGGGCGACCTCATCACTCTGAGCTGCGTGAGGATGTGTTTGGGGCCGTCCTCTATCTGTGGTGAACCTTGATGTCTTTAGTAAAGTTTGAAGTACACCTGCAGGCAGTACTTGACTAGGATTTCCAGGGTGTTCAGTTCTTTGCCAGTCAGTCCAGACCTTTCGGGGTCCACATGTACCCCGAGGCGACTGGGCTGTGGTGAGCCATCTGGAGTGGGACACCTTGCCACACTTGATCTCCTGCAGCTCGGACGGGAGAAACGCCCCGCTTTTTCAGCCTGGAACCAGCTGGTAGGAGACCTGCTGGTCAGTGGACATGTTGACCAGGATATATTCCGGGTATCTCCGTGAGATCTTCACCACCTGGCACTCCTCTGAACTCTGCGTTGTTACTGCATTCATTCACACTGGATAGCAGACTGCACACTGGACCCGTGAAGCCGGGTGTCAGATGAGGAGGCCCGTCGATGCTGGTGATAAGGTGGCGCAGGGCAACTCTTTTTGCGTGCAACACGCATACACTCCAGAAAAAGCTTGCGTCCCAGCATCTTCTCCAAATGGGCGTGAGTACCACCCTTCCACCCCGTGTTGGCCCTAGTTGAGTCACCTTGCAGTACGATCAGTGAGTCGGTGGAGTCGTATGTCACCAGCAGATATAGAGAGCCTGAGCCACCTTGAACGCAGGCTTCTCAGGTTGCCACCAGGTCCTCTGGTACAAAGTGCCAAAGGTACCTTCCAGATGGCTCCTCTGTCACTGACACATGCTCCTCCCTGATAAACCCTTTGGGGTGCAGTTTCCCATAGCTTTTGGGCACCATCGCCCTGGTCTTGTCCTTCCTCCCATCGTAACCCAATCCAACTATTTTGGTACCCTGGTGCTTCCCCTGGTAAAGGTCCCTGGCCGATGCCATGGCATCCTGCCTGGCCATCCTCAGCTTGTTAGGATCGCAGACCAGGTACGACTGTCTGGAGAGAGGTGGCCGTCAGCGATAAGGTTTCCCGGAGGAATCCAGAAGCCAAGGCAGCAGCAGCAGTGGGCGGAACGTCGAACCGGATGCTTACCAGCGCCAGGTTCCGGACTGGCATTGTGTTTCCTCTTGCAGCTAGCCTGTCGAAGTACTGCATCACAAGGGGTGCCAGGGACCCCAGCCTCTCCCTGAGCAGTCGGTCTACCGGTATGGCAGCCTCCTGTTGCTCCTGCCTCTTTCCTCTGAGTGGCAGGGTGAACGACTCCTCCGTCCAATCCTCAGAATCCTGGTGATCTTCAGCCTGGCCCAGGAACATCTGCTCCTGCAGCTCAAGACGTCTGACCTTTTCATCTTTCTTGGGTTCTGCTTCTTCAGTTTTGCCTCCCTTTTAAAATTTCTTTCTCTTTGCTGCTTTTACTTATCTATGCGTCTCATTCTTGTCTACCCCTGTCATCATCATTGCACTCTCCTCCCCAACTTTGATCCTCTGGTAGTACAGCCACTCCCGGACTAAAGTAGGGACTTTGCTGGCCAGGGGGCAGTCACACTGCACGTGTGCTCTCGCGCGGCACAGCTGGGGGCTGGAGCAGTGGGATTCCTGGTCCTTGCAGAGGAAGATCGTATGAGGGTAGGCCGTTATATCAAACAGCCTGTCCATATTCTTCTCCAAGAATTCCTTTACTGCTTTAGTTGCTCTGTCTCTCACCACTTCACTAGCCTTCTTCCAAAAATTATCTATCCTTCTGGTCACGGACCGGTCAATAACAACCGCTGGAGGTGCAAACTGGGCGTTTGATTTCTTTCCACTGGCAAGCACCAGGGGGTCAGATCCTTCGCAATGTTTTCATTGGGTACCCCCGCTTGTCAACACCCTCCCGGATGCCGCTGAGTTCTTGGAGAAGGATTCCCCTCTTCATCACGCCGCGATACGTAGGCACCTCACTCTCAGCAAACTCTCGTCCACCGCCAACAAAGGCGGCCATCTTGGATCCAGAGCTCTGTCTAGTTGCGGGCTTTGACCCACATGGTTTACAAGGAGAAGCCATCCTAAAAAAGACGATCAAGAATTGATGATAGGTGCAAATGAAGCCGTTACTTTAGCGGGGCTAAGCTATGTTATGCATATAAATATAAAAGTCCATTTTTGCATAGCAAGAAGTGCTCAAACCTAAAGGTTGAAGCGGACAAACCACCCTTTAAATTCAATTTTACATAAGAAAACACCCTGCCACATTCGAAATAATCTATATTTCACTTTTCATTGGACCTACGGCGTACCCTAAATTTTATTCATTCATACAAACATAAGTAAGTTACAGTATATACTTTTTTTCTTCAAATTGATTAGTACGTCACCGTCATTATGTTATTATGTCATCAAGCCATCCCTCTCACCCTCGCACTTGTTGTCGTCATTACCTCGTAAACACCCATGCACGGCCGTTTATGTAAATATCTTACAAAGTCTGTCTTTTCGAAGTATATTTTCTATGCGCTGTAGGGAAAGCAACGCGAAGCCTCGGTTTGTTGGTGCAACAGCTCACCGTTTAATCAAGGGCGGAGCTGCGACACTATAAAAAGTCGACCGACAGTCGCCGCTTCATCGCAAACCGTCATGAAGACTCAAGTAAATCCCCAAAACTCAACTCACTAAAAAGCTAACGTAGAGGTGAACAGATGAAATTACTGAATAATCAATATTGCAGGTAGGTGGAGATAAATACTCGGCTTTACGATCGAGTACTGTATTCCTTACTAGTTTCGCCCAAATGGCCTCGTGAGAGTAGAAATACTGTAACGAAGCCACTTGGAGAAAAAGTAGTAAGGAATAAACTATTCTGTGTTTAGGCCGTGTAGTGTATCTCTCACCACCTACCTCCACTTGTCACAATGGCCTCGCAAACTATAGTGCGTGCATGATTCTTTTTTTTTTTTCGAACCTTTCTCTTCATCCGCCTCGTCTTCTTGTATTCCTTCTTCTTCTTTTTTTCTTAATACTTTTTTTCACAGCTTCTTGTCTTCGTTTTTTCTTCGTTTTTTTATTTTTTTATTATTGTCTTTCTACTTCTTCATTTTTCTTTTTCTTTTTATTATTATTTGTATTATAAGGATTTTAAGTGAAAAAGTATTATAATAATGATAACTATAATTACAATATTAACATATTATTAAAAATAATGCTGAAATTAATGATAATTTTCATAGTAATAATATTGATGACAAAAATAGTGTTGATAATGATAATAATAATGATAATGATGATATAAAAAATACAAGTGATGTTGATAAAGATATTTATGATAATAATAATAATTAAAATTATAATCATAGACCACTGTATACCTGGACTGTTCACGCGACAATGTTTTGAAATTACAAGCTGCATAGCGGACCGCCCGACAAAGAGATATAGTGGTCTATGGACTATCATATAGACTGGTTTATCAGTATATATGATATACTGTAATCTTCGTAAATGTTTGTTCTATAATATTATCAAATAAAAAACAGTAAAACACGCTAAAGAAATGCCATTACGAGACTATGAAAAAATATGCATGAACTTAATATTCACTTAACTCTTCGCCATTTAAAACTTTGCGAGTCAACTTTTATCATGAAGGGTATCAATAGCAGTGCAATTTTATTAGCTTTCCATTGATATATTTCGTTATCTGATAAATGAATTATAACCATGCATAAATTAGCTTTAAATAAATAAATAAAATCATCAATCGGGTAATTTTCCCGATTGATGATGTTATTTATTTACATATATATTTCGTTTTCTGATAAATAAATTAGCACCATGTATAAATTAGCGTTAACTAAATAAATAACCCAACCTAACCGTTACCATTGGCGAGAGTTCCGGTTTGTGTCGGGACGGGAAATTCGGTAGACGAGACCAGGCCCACCGCGAGGGGGGAGTTCTGTCGGGGCATTTACCCCGAGGCCCATGGGGTCCTAGGGGGTCCCATGAGTATGCTTTGGAAAAATATTCAAACACTATATATATATATATATATATATATATATATATATAGATATAGATATAGATATAGATATAGATATATATTATATATAGATAGATATATCTATATAAAGATAGATTATTAATATATATAGATATATAGATATAGATATAGATATATATATATATATATATATATATATATATCTATATATATATATATATATATATATATATATATAATATATATATATATATATATATATATATATATATATATATTTATTCTGTATGTAATCTTTATGTATTGTATTATGATTTTACTTATATTATTATAAATTTAGTGTATGGTTATTGTTTTTGTTGTACATGTGTGAATCATGTCTTATCACTCTAGTGGATGAAACTATTTCTGGTCAAACAGTGCATTTGAGTGTATTTCTAAATTATATTATTAATAATTTAGTGTTTAGTTATTGCTTTTCTTGTATTTTTTGTAATAATTACACATATGTGTATGCCTTATCACTCTAGTGGATGAAACTATTTTTGGTCAACAATGCATTTGAGTGTATTTCTAAGTTGTTGAAACAATAACAACAAAAATGTTACATATAGGCTACATATGCGTACGCCCCCACCTCTACCTTTAGCCTAACTACTGCAGGAATGGGGGCCCCAAATTTGTCCTACCCCGACACATTTCAACTCTCTCGGCGCCCCTGGACGAGACAACCAGGCACCGTGTTGACCTCCCTTGTTCCGCCACTGTTGTTACCCATTGCTTTTCTCCGTTTTCTCTTATGTCTATAGAAGAAAATTTGAAAACAGGTTAGAAACATGCAATTTCATGATTATTGAATAAATATATTTACCTACTAAGCTGGTAAACATGGACTTCCACGTTAATTGTGAGATTCAGTAATAGTTCAATGCCTTCATACGTCTGCTAGTGGCCTGTTCTACTCGCTTAAAAGAGGTGGTGGCAAAATATAGCATGAAATACGTGACACAGAGGAAAGAAGAGGAGTAGGTAGGACAATACTAAACGTAAATTCTCTTGCATGAAATCTACCGTGAATCTATAGAGTGCAGTGTTTATAGGTCGCATGAGTGTGGCAGCAGAAGTGAGGGTCTGCAGAAATTGCTTTTATATTAATTATTTTGAGTGAGTTATTTTGACCAAGACGATTATTTTCTTCTTCTTTTTTCTTGTAAGTTAAGACTGTAATTTAAATATACTATATATATAATAATATATATGATATATATATATATATATATATATATATTATATAATTATAATAATATATATATATATATATATATATATATATATATATATATATATATAATATATATATATATATATATATATATATATATGTGATTTTTGCAGTGTGTGGCTACTTATTGCCTAGTTTCCCCTAAGACTTTGTATTCTTGAGATGCATTTGATAAAGAAAATACGAGTGATTAGTTACTCTCTCCTCCCTCTCTCTCTCTCTCTCTCTCTCTCCTCTCCTCTCTCTCTCCTCTCTCTCATCTCTCTCTCCTCTCTCTCTCTCTCTCTCTACTCTCTCTCTCTCTTCTCATCCTCATCATCTCTCTCTCTCTCTCTTGTGTAAAAGGGAATAAATTATATCATTTAATTGTATAAGATTCGAAGACATAATGATGTCGAAGAAGGAAGAAATGAATTAAAAAGGGGAATAAAGGGAAGAAGATGGTAAGAAAATAAATGGATTAATGTTGGAGAGCATGTAATGTAAGAACTGGAGAAAAAAAGCATCGTACCTATGTTAAGAAAGAGAGAGAGAGAGAGAGAGAGAGAGAGAGAGAGAGAGAGAGAGAGAGAGAGAGGAGAGAGAGAGAGAGCAGAGAGAGTAAGAGAGAGAGAGAGACAGAGAGAGAGAGAGAGAGAGACGAAGAGAGAAGAGTGAGATGAGAAGAGAGAGAGAGAGATAGAGAGAGGAGAGAGATGAGAGTAGAGAGAGAGGAGAGGAGAAGAAGACGACAGAATGGGAGTAGACTAAGAGTTGGGAGAGCTGAGAGAAGAAACGAGAGTTTTACTCCTATGGTACGGCACTAACTGAGGTTGAAGGAGAGTCAGGAGGTGACGTCATAGTTAGTCAGGAGTAGCGGAGAAAAATGTAATCACATCAAGACATGGTGCATCAATACATATTGGTAAATGCACACAACAACTTCACAAACCCAGTACATTACAAATCTGCCCTCATATACCAAACAAACTGTCGAGAGATGGTTGCACGAATTGATTAGAGTCATGGAGTGGGCCTCATACCGAGTCAAAAACTGCCCAGGCAACTCCTTACTCGATCTTTTTCAACGGTCAGACAAGAGCCTGGTAGGTGACTTAGAAGTCCCGTAGATTCAAGCCACAACGTACAATGCACCTCAACTACATTGTAGGCAGGGAGTCACAACCTGCTTCGTCGCGAATGTGGCCCACGCAATGAAAGAAGCAATGAGTGAGTGGCCATTCACAGAAACAACCAGCACTGGAGGTCTCACCAAAAACTACCGCCCAAATTCCCTGCCCTGCTGCACCACTGCTCAGAGAACACTCGGAGTCTCATCACCCTACAATTAACAACTTTGGTAACCCTAGCCAGCACCTCAACTCCAAAGCAGTTTGGTTTCAGGCAGGGACAGTCAGCGTGCAACCTGAATCCTCCTTCAGTCTGCTATCTGGGAACCACGCGCTAGAATAGAGACTGGACACTTTTGCTGTACTTTGGACATCGCGGAGCCTTTAACAGCGGTGTGGCACTGAGGTCATCACCACCCAACTGAGCAGTATGGAGTGCGCGGCGCCTGCTGCAGCTCATTCAGACTACCTCCAAGACAAGACCTTACGGGTGGTGATCAACGGTCACACTTCAGCCAGCAACACCATCCACGCAAGCGTCACGCAGGGCAGCGTACTCGGGCCCTTCTGTGAATGTCTACTTCAAGGACATTCTCCAGCTCATCCTGAGCCCAGTGTACGCTGACGACTGCACACTTGCCTTCACCTGCGACTGACGTAGACTGGCAGGACACGGTGGGCACGCATCAACCCTTGCATTGGACACATCGTCACCGGGAGTAGTCGATGGCAGGTCAGCCTGGCCCCTGACAAAACCCACGGCACTGCTTATCTCCGCCGGCAAGACATCGCCACCTGCCTGTGCCGGATATACAGTTGAGATAGATCCCTCCGCTTCAGAGATCTATCTCGATCCTATGGGGTGGAGTAACACCAATCATGCTAGCGAGTATGCTAAAAAAACACGGCCTGGTGACTCAGCTGTGTCCGGCGCACTCCACCTTCTGGATCCAAAGCGGGTTGAGGGCCTTTACATAGCACAGGTAATTCCCCTCATGGAATACTCCCCACATAGCACTGGTGTTCTGCTCACCCCCTACCTGACACACTAGACCACGTACAGAAGAAGAGCTTAGCGACTGGGTGAGTGAACGGCAAAGTCCCCAACCTCGCGCCTGACTCCTTCCAACCTCTCCAGGAGCGCAGGGACGTGGCAGGTTTATGTTTCATACACAAGGCACTAAATCTCTAAACGCCTCCACCTGGCAGCCATCAAGCTATCAAGGCCTCCACCGCTCCTTCACTCCATCCGTGTCGCCCCATACAGACAGGAGCAAGTGACTGTGCCCTTCTCCAGGACAGAGCACCACCTGCGTTCCTTCTTACTCCGCTATGGCCGACTGTGGAACCAGCTACTTCGCCAAAACGACCTCCACCACTACGCCTCACTACAAGACTACAAGCGAGGAGTGAACAGCTGGTTGATGGCCTCAATTTATTGAATATAAAATGTTTATTTTATATTATATGTAGCTATAATAATAATAATAATAATAATGATAATAATTTTATTCGCACCCGAAGGCATACATACAAAAAACAGAGTGATAAGAACAGGCCAAAGAGTAAACTTAAGTACTAGAGCAAAAACAAAAAACAGGAACAAAGTACAGGCACATTAGGGGACATAGTATCAAAGTACATAGAAAAGCATACATGGACACCTGTGCTACGCCACATTCTGCACAAACAGCAGACCCAGCCACCGCTGTTGTATAGGTCCACATACATAGGCCGAGCTCTGCCTGACAGAGGTGATGATGGAGTTCGTAGAGAGGTCCACCCTACTCCTTAAACTGAACACGGAGTGTCGACGGATCACATCCAGATTGTTCACCTCGTTCATAGCGAAAGCCAGGGTCGAGCTGCACCACCTGGGCAGCCCCAGAAGCCTCTTAAGGATGTCATTGTGACAGACCTTAAGGCGGTTCATAGTGGCCACCTTGTACCGCGACCACAGCGAGTTGCAGTATATAGAGTAGCAGTGACTCCTGAATAACTCCATCTTCACCTCTCTGCTACAGTAGGAGAATTTCCTCTGTAGAGTATTTCTCACAACAAGAAGCTTGGTGGTCTGCTTGATGATATCATCATCATCAGTCATGTCGTGGGATATAACATGGCCTAGGTATGCGAATCTATCCACAAAAGTGAGGGCAGACCCACCGAGCCATGCTGTTTTGAGGTAATTCACCTGAGCGCGTGCCGGTGATACTACCATGCACTCTGTCTTAGTGGTACTGTAGACAATGTCATGCTTGGCAGAATACACCTGACACACATTGATAAGGTCCTGCAATTCATCCGCAGTGGGTGCGAGCAGTACCATATCATCAGCATAGCTCAGTGAGTTGATGCACCCATCATGTATGTGGCAGCCGATACCTGTATCACGAAGGTTGGCACTGAGATCATCCGTGTACACATTGTACAGGTAGGGGGATAAAATCCCCCCCTGCCGAATACCATTGGCAGTACTAATGGACAGCGAGAAGGAATTACCCCACTTAACAGTAAATTCCTGGGTAGTGTACCAGTACATTAATAAATTAACAATGTACCGAGGTGTACCCCTGACGAGAAGTTTATGAAAGAGCTTCCAGTAATTCACTCGGTCAAACGCCTTTCTGGCATCCAAGAAACACAGATAAACAGGTGAATTTCTGGAAGTGTAGTAATGAATGATATTCTTCAATGTCCACACACACATCTCAGTGCCAAGGCCTTTCTTATAGCTGAACTGATTGTCCAGTGTATACAGGTAGGCCTCAAGACGATGGAGCACCACTTTTTCCAGCACCTTGGACAGGGCGGTTGCTATGGCAATAGTCTGTAATTGCCAGAGCTAGCAGGGTCCTTCACTTTGCTCTTAAGTAAAGGCACTATAAGCACTGCCAAGACCTGACTGGGTATGTACTGATGGCAGACACAGGCATTGATGAAGAGACAGAGCCAAGTAACCAGGCTGGGGGGCGCATACTTAAATGCCCCAGATGGGAGCCCATCCATACCCAAAGCCTCACTGGAGGAGAGGCTTTGCAATACCCCTCTCATTTCCTCGTGATCCACGCTGCGGAAACCATGCAGCGACACACCACGCATCCCAGCACGCAGGGCATTCTCACTCTCCTCGTCCCTCACACAGTTGAGAATGCCCTTGAAATGTTCTCTCCACATGATAGCTCTAGAGTAAATCCTAAAGCTTTAGCTCTATTACAAATGAAAGAACAGTTTAAATAAAGAAATATATAGGTAATAGAGAGAGAGAAGCACAATTTACTCAAATTTTCTTTAAATTCAGAAATGCAATATGAAAGCAGGTAAGGTGGTGTGCATGTGAAACGGCTGGAGTGAATAAAATGAAAGAATAATTGAATGTTTGCGAAGGAAAAGATTCATTGACAGATGAGATGTAATTCACACAAACATATAAACAGAAAGGAATGCTATTAATTGAAAATTACGTATGAAAATTATTGATTTACTGGATATTGATTGAATGAAATGGAAAAAAAATAAACATGGCAAATAAATGTGACAATGGTAAGAGGTGCAGCAGAAAAAACGTTCCGGCCATTTTTAATTGTTAGAAAGTAAATGGCAGAGAGAGAGAGAGAGAGAGAGAGAGAAGAGAGAGAGAGAGAGAGAGAGAGAGATGAGAGAGGAGGGGAGAGAGAGAGAGAAAAGAGAGGAGAGAGAGAGAGAGAGAGAGAGAGAGAGAGAGAGAGAGGAGAGAGAGAGAGAGAGAGAGAGGGGATGAGAGAGAGAGAGAGAGAGAGAGAGAGAGAGAGAGAGAGGGAGAGAGAGAGAGAGAGAGAGAGAGAGAGAGGAGAGAGAGGGGAAGAGAGAGAGAGAGAGAGAAAAACGAAGAAAAAAAAACGAGAAAGATGTGCAGACAACTCGGTGGTTACTAGCTAACCTGTTCAGTTGTGTGCTTGTCTTTTCCCGTGGCATTTACATTACTCTGGCAGTGCGCCACTTGTTTATAGAAGGTATTGTGTACTCACTGTAAATGACGTGTTCTACGGATGCACTTTTTTATGAGAAGGTTATGTTGAAGAAATATTCGGATTCAAAGACATTATTACTGACTAAGATTGAGTATTAAAATTTGATTAAGGAATTTAAAGTAGCAGCATCTGCAAAATATATATAAAATCGTCAGTATTACATTCTCGGACGTTATGAAGTGCTTCAGTGTGGTGATATTGAAAGTTGATCATAAAGCGGGCCGACAGAACGCAAGAATCCATTTAGTTTGTGCACATTGAGGATATGTCTGACACAATCAAACGTGCACATTAGTACGGGACATGGTGGCAAAGACAAAATGGTCAAAGCTTTCTTTATCAAGGTATGCAAACGTTACTAGACTATTAAAAAGTTACGACCTATTCAAATCTCTGTGCATTCACTATCAACAGAAACGGAAAAAAAATACGACCAAGGGTGTTGTTGTCAAACCGATTTCGATAAAGAATTGGGTCAAGAAGTCAAATGGATCTTGTTGCCATGCAGTCCTGTGCCAAAGGAACATATAACTGGATAATGGTGTACCAAGACCATTTAAGAAATTATTGCATATTGCGTCCCTTATCATCGAAAAGGCATGCTAACGCTGCTTTCCAACTGATGGACATATTTTTCATAGTTTGTAGCACATCAAATTCTTCAGAGTGACAATGGTAGTGAATTTACATCATCAATTATTTCGGAACTTAAACTTTTTTGGCAAGACTTGTTCATGGTAAACCAAGGCATCCTCAAAGTCAGGGATCAGTTGAAGGCCTTAACTGTGATATAAAAGACATGATCATTTCATGGTTAAGGAATAATGACTCAAATGACTAGCCAATGGGACTCCGGTTTATGCAATTTCAAAAGAACAGCAGTTGCCAATCTGGGATCCAACAATCCCTATACAAAGCACTCTTCAGCGTCCCCAGAGTAGAACTACGTTCAACTGCACTCCCAAAAAAGTTCTGGAAAAAAGGGTTACTGAAGATTATTTATTTAGAGCCAACTCTCTTTCCTCAGACTCTGCTTATCCAGATGATTCCCCGAGGGCTCTGCTTATCCAGATGATTCCCCGAGGGCTCTGCTTATCCAGATGATTCCCCGAGGGCTCTGCTTATCCAGATGATTCCCCGAGGGCTCTGCTTATCCAGATGATTCACCGAGGGCTCTGCTTATCCAGATGATTCCCCGAGGGCTCTGATTATCCAGATGATTCCCCGAGGGCTCTGCTTATCCAGATGTTTTACTCTCGGACTTTTGCTCATCCAAGTATCTATAAAAATATGGTAATAATTGGATAACCATGCTAAATGTACTTAAATATCCATCCTATCTTCGGGTTTCATAAGGCCATTTAATAAATATATGTATATTATATTCAAATGCTTCACATTCGGAAAATCCTCCAGGAAAACTTGTAGACCTCCAAGAAAGCATAGCGATTCAGCAATCAAGATCAGCTGCAAGTCAAAATAGTCCACGCTGACCGCATGGTGAAACTTATAGTCGCTTATATCATGCCCCTGGTAATCCCGGAGATATTGTTACAGTTCCCATCCCATTGCTTGACCGAGAAAAAGGTGATCATCATAATGTTATAGTTATAATAGTAATCAACTTGCAGATTCCCATTACCTGCCCTTTGTGTGACTCGTGGCCGAAAGTTCATCATTAGAAATAACCATCTTCACTGTCATACATGTTCTCCATATCTTGTATTTTCTCATCTCCGCAATTACTCAAACAGATCATCCATGATGCGTGGAAATATGAACTGATATCCTGACGATTAAGATTACGAATAAATATATAAGAGAAGTGTGCGTTGGTGGTGTATTTCCACGCACATGCATGTACTTAGATTATTTTGTCTCCAGACACACGCACATGCATGGCGGACACCCCAATCCTACATACAGATCGTATGTAGGATCGGGGGGATCCACTCATACAGCTCTCTTAAACAGGGTTGAGTCAAAAGCTTTTCGTCACATCAACTCCCCTCCTTTGACTGACTGTCTTCAATCTTTAAGTCACCGCCGCAATGTTGCTTCTCTTGCTATCTTCTACTGTTATTTTCATGCTCACTGCTCTTCTTTACTTGCTAACTGCATGCCTCCCCCCCTCCCTTGGCCTCGCTGCACAAGACTTTCTACTCATTCTCATCCCTATTCTGTCCATATACTTAATGCAAGAGTTAATCAGTATCTGTACTCTTTCATCCCTTTCACTGGTAAACTCTGGAACTCTCTTTCTGTTTCTATTTTTCCACCTTCTTACGACTTCAATATTTTCAAGACAGGAGTGACAATACACTCGAACAAAATTGGTTCACCTCCATTTCTTTATTCTCTTACTGTCTTCTTTATAGGGACTGGCAACTAAGCGCGCTTTGTGTTACCTTTTTTTGTGCCTTTGGCCAGTCCTTCGGGATGTTAAAAAAAAATATATATATATATATAAAACTTAGATCATTATGTCGCCACTCACACGCATATGCATGGCGGTCATCCCAATCCTACATACAGATGGAACTCTCCATACATTAATATACAAGTACTGAATACAGTATTAACCTTACGTTGACGTTACGTTTTATTACGTGTTGTGGTGGAGGGAGGGAGTCCAAGAGTGAATGAGGGAGTGGCTAACAGTGTATGAGGAAGGGAGAGCATGAGGGAATAAGCATTGAGTCAATGGCTGCCTAGATGAGTTCATATCCTAAGAGTCCACACATAGTGATAAACATGACAAAGACTGACAAGAGGAAACACTTGCACAGCTTGTTGCACCTGTTGGCCTGCCTGGAGATACGCGACGCGCCACCGATGTCCTTCAGGTCGTTGTTGAAGTCCATGGGCACTACACGTGTGACTATTCTGCCTCGCAGCAGCACCTGGATCGCAGAGTTGGAGATAACGACGATGAAGCAAAGGGCGATGAGCACCACGAACCACACGTCGAGTATCTTGTAGTAGGGCGTCTTAACGATGAAACCTTGCGTCTGAGAGAAGAGCGCAACCAACACTAACAGGGAGGTGAACGAGACCATCACCCGCTCATTGAAGTCTTCCAGGTTGAAGTAGAGCGTCGAGTAGCAGATGAGGAATATGAGGGAACTCGGAAGGAAACTGACCATGAGGTGGTACTCAGCCAGGCCCGAGAGATGCAGCGTTATTGTTAGGGAGGAATTATCGTCTTGGGTCTCCAGTGTCACCCTGTCCAGATGGAAGTCTAAAAGATCGCTCCTACCTGAATAAGACATTAGCTTAGGGGTTGCGTTCCATGTAATAGGACCGTTGGAACCTAAGGCAGTGAGGGAGGTTCTGCAGATGTAAAGACCGAAGGGGTAGCGGGACAACCTGAATTTGCAGGACGAGGACACCTGGATCTTTACCAGCATAGATAGTTCGGTCACGTTATCCTTTGAGGTGACCCAGCCTGCCAGGGAGAAGAAAGGTTACCCGTAAGACCTGGGATAAAATCAAAGTGCTGTTCAATACTACTGTATAGAAAGAAATGTTTCACGCTCACACTGATTTGCTTAACTGAACAAATTCATAACGTTTTATCATTCTGCTGCTTCACATAAACACTGAGAAGTAGAGAGACAAGCATGCCGCAATGAAGACAGTCGTGAATAAAAAAGGAAGTATTAAGATGTGAAGGCGACACTTACTTGCCATGGGGTCGGTCACGTTTGCTTCTTTATCCTGCGTGTTAGGAAAAACCAATTTGCACTCCTTGTATATGTAGCTGAAATTTGCTAGTGCCTCATGGAAGGATCCAGAGGTCAGGAACAGATCAGGTGTCCAGACATCGTCACAGGGGAAGGCGTACGGAATGTCCATCTGATGCTTGACGTCCACGAGTCGGATTCGGTTGTCGTGCCAATTGATTTCTGCATTCATCTCGATGCCTGCCACCCCCTGGGCTGCTGTGATGTCATCTATGTTGAATAACATGATTTTGTAATTCATACGTTCATTTACGTAGAAATCAAGCGGTAAGTTGTGTTTGTCGTAGTCGCTTGTCTTGCTGATGATTCTGTCGCGGCAGGCTCGCTCATCACTCCCGTCGGGGTGATCCTGGGTACCGTCGCAGCGTTGACTCCTTAGGAGGCAAGTGCCGTCGTCTGTAGGGAACTGAAGAGCATTGCAAGAAGTAAAGGTGAGAGTAGTGTTGAGGTGTGGAGAGTACCAGGCACGGCGTCCCAAGGGCCAGGCGCCCTGCCCCAGCCGCCACCACCTGTGGTGCAGCGGTGACCACAGCATCCATTCCTCGCCCTTCCGGCTTATGTTGCTCGTATCCTTGCCCTGAAAGTAGAAGCTGCCGTCTGGCAGCATCCTGAGGGAATATTGTCTGTCGAAGTTTCGAACAGGTCCGTAGAGGGAATAGCAGAGGTTGGAAGGCACGCGACACGTGCTACACGGCAGGTCCTGCACACAGAAGCGCTGGTCCGACGTGCCGTTCGCAAGGAGTACAGGACAGCGGGACCATACGTGCTCTCCGTCTTTGCTGCAGCCCAGCCGCCAAGACACAACCCCATCCTCTGTGGCGCAGCTTAAGTTTTCCATGTCGCCTACCTCCACCTCCTCCACCCTCGGCAAGTGTCCTCCCAAGCTGTTGCACATCCGTTTGAAGCCCGCATACCTGTGCGCGCCGTGCAGCGTTACCTCGTGTATTTGTTCGGAACACACCTGGTGCTCCTCCATCTCGGTGAAGAACGCGTCACCGAGTCTGTGCCACACTGAGAGGGACTCGCCTACCGACACAGCCTCGCTGCAGCTGGAGTTGGACGGCGAGGTCTCAGATATGCCTGACTCGGTGGATATGGCCGTTACAAACCCAACGAAAGAAGACTCTCCCGTTTTTTCCCCGAAGCAGTATGTCCCGGACAGCAGAGATAAAGGATTGTCCTCCATTTTGGTCACATTAAGAAAGTGATCCCCGCCGCCACCCACACCTGAAAGGGAGAAGCCACTTCAGGAGCCCCGCATGAAGCCTCACAGGTATCAGTGTCGAGCATGATAAAGTCTTACCGGGCAGTCCCTGACATGAAAATAGTTTCTAAATAATAAGAAAGAAAGATGTAGTCATTTATGCATCATATTCTTAACACAAGTACACTCACACAAGACCCCGGGGGAAAAGATTATGAAGTCAAAACTCACCATTTGCACAAGCTTTGAAGGGGGTGTTCTCGAGACGTTAGAAGGGACGGGGAGCGTGGAGGCGGCGAGAACAGGACCAACACCCAAACACAGTCTGGTCCAACGCTCAGCTTCAAGCGTCTGGTTTAGCTCAAATTTGACGCCGCTCACTTTCACCTCCAGCCTGAAGGCATCCATGTCTGCAGGAGGACGTGCGTGGCAACGTAGTGGGCCTTAATGACGTGTATGTGTATGTGTGCGTATGTATGTGTGTGTGTGTGTGTGTGTGTGTGTGTGTTAGGGTGCATCAACTTTATATATGAAAAAAACACTTTTCTTTTTTTGAGTTGTCTATGTTACAGTTTTGTTCCATTATAGCTAAGAACCACTCTGATGAAATATTTAAAAAATTGAAGTAGATTTAGAGGTCCCTCCAAGCCCATGTAAATGTAATAGGGTCATCGGCCAGAATTAGCCTCAAAATGGCCAGAATTTGTTCAATTCTGCACTCGTTACGTAATATATAAACATTAAAAGTCATAGATAATCGTTCAAAATGAATAAATATAATTATAATTGCGTTCAACATTTTTAGACATACACAAACATATTACAATAATTAAACATGGCTTTCTTGCCAAGTTATTATTAATTATTCAGACGAAAAGAATTCAAATGTTCCTGTTTAGGATTACTTGTACAAAATTTACACTCCTAAATTAATTTACAATATTAAATGAAGTGTAATATGTCAAAATGTTTGAGATAAAGCAAAACTATTATATATTAAAACATAGCTTTCATGTGATCTGTTCTTTTCATTATGTCTAATGGGAATAAAATGGTAAGATTTTAAGGATTACACACACTGAAAATTACAGTATGCATTAATGTATATGTTTTGTCACTGAATTGTCACAAATTTTGTCCCTCATACTGTCTATATCTAATAAAATTCCGATGTTAAATTCACAAATGAATAAATTTACTCAAGAGCATCAGTATTGCTACGTTTACGAAGTTTACGTAGATTGGTTGCTGATTTCCTGTCCTCCTCAACAACTTGAAGTACATTCTGGAAGTGGCCATCGGACCTTGCAGTGTCAACGAAATCAGATGAGAGTTTCACACCTCTTTCTGCAGCATCATTAATTACACTCACTGAGGCCACATTTTCACTGCTAGCTATGTAGGCAGCACTCATGCCCCACTCAGCCACAGGAAGTTGAAGAAAACTGTCATCAATCTCTAGACGATAGATAGTAAACCAGGAGTCTACTTCAACCAGGTCACTCAAGCGTGTTGATGCAGTTATCGTTGGGAATTTGGGTTTGCCCCAACCTGCCCCAAAGCGATTCTGTGGAGCATCTAGTTCACCAAGAAGAGGCTTGATGTAAAGCAGGGCATCTGCGATAGCTTGACGATCCAAGGGTGGCACTTGCACACTAAACAGTGCTAATGGAATCATCTCGGCTGTTAGATACCAGAGATGCCGCTTCATTGCTCGGACTGCAGACTGTGAAATGGTTTTGTTGACAATCTCATATTGCAGCAGGCGCTTGTAAAGTTGCAAATCATTCCATGGTGCATCAACAGACTTCATGCAGGTGAGCCACCAAACACCATACACATGAGTGACAAAAGTAGCAAACGCACGAACTTTGGAGACTTGATGGTGAGTAGTAATAGTACCTCGTGGCAGTTCAGCAATGTGTTTTTCACTCAGTGCTATTTTCAAGCAGTACAGCAATTTGGCTAGCCATCTTGCCTTGTGAAGTGCACCTGGACGTCGGAAACGCACCTCACATCTGAAGCATTAAGGTACACCATGGACAGCTCACAGAATTCACAGTAGTCATCTAGCTGAAATTCTACAACATTTCTGGAACATTCTACCATTTCAGCTTTCATTGGAGCTAACACCTCCTTTTCCACTGTACTGTGATGATCTGGGCAAAATAGGAGTGCTTCTGTTGAAGTATGTGGCAGTGAATGCCAGTTGCTACAAAGTCGGGTAAATAAGGATATGTCTGGTGACTTTGATGCTTCAATCTTCAAGTCTTCAAAGACATGTGAGAGTATCACTTCACCAACATGATGGCGACAGGCAGACCATAGGAGTGGTCGCTGTAATGCATCCTGGATAGCAATGCAAGCTGCTGTAAGGTGGCCTGTGTTTGAACGTGTTGTATCAAAAGTCATGTTGACAATTCTGTCTGTGCAGTGCCACTCAGCCATGAGTTTCATTGTAAGGTCTGCAATGATTTTCCCTGCTGATTTGTTGGTTGCCTTCTTATGGCTTGGAACCCCAAGTAGCTTGGTGTGTGTAGCATTACTAACAAGTACTGGCAGACGCTCTTCAGTCACACGATGGTTTGTAAGTGTTGGATGGAGTTAACTTGCTGTCCCAGTGCAACGTGCACAGCTTGGGAGGTGTCCAGTCATCACGAATTCTTGTTGCAATATCACCAACAACCTTACGCCTTGCTCGATCTGCTGTTGCATATGACATCGTAACCTGAGAGAGCTCACCTCCAGATTCAACTATCACTGCTTGTGTGTATGCAGCTTGCTGCATTGGTGTCATCTTCAGTCTCGTTGCTAGTGACACAATATCTGGTCTACTAAGCAAGTCAGGTGGAACAAAAGTGGTGACTGGTTGTCCCAGGCCATTTCTTTAGTGAGGTTTTCTTTGCTTGTGGTATAACTGCAGCAGCACTAGTTTCTTCCTGATCACAAAGAGAGCTCTCTTCAGTAGCAGAACTTCACTGTATTCCTCTACGACAGATGCAGACTGGACAGTGCTGGAAGTAGCTTCCATTTCTTCACGAGCACCTTTCAGTCGCTTCGCTTCTGCCTCTTGACGAGAGGTTCGCCTGGAAATTTTCTGCTTAAGATGTGTATCTAATGAACCGAGGGTAGCAGCCCTATCACCTTTCATTGACTGCAGAAAGGCTAAATCGTCTTGGTCCTTTATAATGCTCTCGACATTTGATGGCCATAGCTTAAATGTCGATGCTAACAGGCGCTACGAGTCTTCTAGCCGGCGCAGAATGGATGGCTTATTTCGGCGACTCTTGTTAATCAAACGCAGTTTATTGTTTTCATCTAGCAGCTCAACAATTTTTTCACAAGCTCTACGCTCTGTGACCTACAGCTATTCGGCTATTTGGAATTTTCGCCTTGTTGTAGAGTATGGCTACTTGCTGCAGCACCAGCTTGGCCGTAGAAAAGCGACTTGTTGCTCAAACAGACCCAGGTCTTATACTGCGAGCAGCTTCATTGCAGTGGTACATCATGCACCTCAAAACTTGCAAACAAGTTGGCAGTCTGGAGCCAGTTATTGTAGCATCGTCTTTGCAGATTGCAGTGCCAAGTCCAAACACCTGAGTAGCCTGGCGAGTTGATGAGGTAGCCATTGACTCTGGTAGGTCTGATGAGTCAGACACTTAGTCCGTAGCTGTGACTGGATGCTGAATCAGTGCTGAATCTGCAGAAGAATGTAAATTTCTATTTAATTTTAAGCTTATTATTTGTTATAAAAGAGAAATATTCAAAAAACACATTCGTAGGACTATAATAATAGCATCTACAACGTTCTACATAATAGTTCATAATATGGAGAATATTTAGATGCCTCGATCATTTCATTATGATATAAAGGACCTATATTACGAAATTTAACATTTCGGAGGGCTCTCTAAATATTCTTCAATTGTGAAAATTTTTAAAGAGCTTTTTTTCATTATGTGGAACAAAATTAAATACCAGACAGATCAATTTTAGAACTTTCATTTTTTGTATGCACCCTAGTGTGTGTGTGTGTGTGTGTGTGTGTGTGTGTGTGTGTGTGTGTGTGTGTGTGTGTGTGTGTGTGTGTGTGTGTGTGTGTGTGTGTGTGTGTGTGTGTGTGTGTGTGTGTGTGTGTGTGTACCTGCAGTAACATGGAAGGAAGTGGTGTTGATGCTCATCAGCGTGGCCGGGTTGACGTTCTGCTCCGCCTCCACCCGCAGAAGGCCACACATCTTAAAGGGTCTCCGCACCCACGAGGTTCCTTCCCACCCTGGCTGGCGGTCCAAAAGGGGGCCACCGCTACCCCTCCCGGGGGGGAACTGACCCCCCTCACTAATGCTGTGTGTTTGTGTTTAATTTGGGGCGTTCTCCTCTCTCCTTTAAACCCAAATTGTGGCTCTGAATGGGGGATGTAGAAAATACATCGTATTTTTCTCCATTTTTTTAGATATAACAAGCCACACAGTCATATCTCAGCACAAGGGTAGAAACACAAGGCCTGCACAAAAAAAGTTTTTTTTGTCCATGAAACCACTTCCCTTTCCGTTCGGCAGCAGCCATCGGGGAGGACAGCCGGGGAAAGTGAGGTACCCCCGACCTGCATGCTGGATCACACCCATCACCATCACCCCAAAACCTTTTCTTAAAAAATTAAAAAATAAAAAAGGGTTTGGGGGTTTGTAACTTTAAATGAAATAAAAATTAAAGTGGGGTAGGAAAAGGGGTTACTGGTAAAAACATAGCTGTTTTTATCGGTTTGAGCCTATAGCGCCTTTAGGTTTTTTTTATCTTCATTTAGGTTATGTTTTTGGCCCCTTTATTTTCCTATTGGGGGCTAGGAGGTTGCCCTCCCGGGTTTTTGGTTCTTTTTTGCTTTTTTTTGAGTAACACCTATGACTTTTAAAAAGGCCCCCCCCTGTCCCCCTGTGCCCTCCGTGCACTTCTCGCACCCCGAAGGGAAGGTTGAGGGCCTTGGGGTGCCCAGGGGCCCAACTTGACGATGGAAAAGATTTCTCTTGGTGGGACGGGAAGTCGGCCTTGCTCACCACCCCCAGCTCGAACCTCCAGCCACAGCGTTAACGGTTGCAAAAGAGATGCCCCGGGAGATTCGACTCACGACCCCGGCTCCCTTTTCCGACGCTAACCATTCGCCACTCCCCTTCCTCTCTGCACGGACCCGACCCACTTTCCTTTGATCAAAACCTTGGGCACTGAGAACCCGGGGGAAGGGGTTTTTGGCGCTATCAAAAAAAATGTTCATCCGTGGCATATCAGTGTCACCTTTATGCATTAGGGACCCGTAAAAAAAAATTCTTTTTTCTAAAATTTTGTCCCAAATTTCCTATGAAAAAGGTTTTTAAGGCCTTTTATCTTTTTCCTTTTTGCATTTGGAAAATTCTTACTATGAAAAATCGCACTTTTTAATTGCACCCTTATCGAATAATGCTTAATGATACGCAGGTCCGGTTGGTCCTGTGTATTGCATCTCACCAATAGGGTTTCCAAAATTACTAGCGTGGTAGCTTTTTCTGATAAATTGGTTACGGCACTACATCCAGTGCACAGCCTCTTCTTTTGGCCTAGAACGGGGCCATCATTCCTTCTTAACCTGAAGCGGGCATGGTCCCCCGGGTGGGGGCCCGACCCCGGATAACCCCGTTCTGGCCTGCTCCCCCCACCACTGCTGCGCCCCTCTTCCCTGTTCACGACTCTTTCTGTGCTCTGATGTGGTAGAGAACCCCGGAACCCTCGTACTTTTGACCAATCCCTGGATCTGACCGGACGTGAACAGGTGAATGCCGGCTCGTGCCCTGGCCAGGGTGCCGTGATCAGTGTCGCAAGATGTTTGGTGAAAAGTTCAGCTTGGGGGTTTATGCCCGGGGCTTTCATGGTGTCCCCATACCCCTTGCCAGCCCTAGCTTCAAAATCGGGTCACGGGGAACCCCGGTCTCCTCCTCTGACTCGCCTCAGCGAGAGGAGGACACTTTTGAGTGTGCGAACCATCTCCTGTCTCACGAGAAGGGGCAAAAGCTGTTTTGGACCTTCTTGGGCTGCGACCTCATCACTCTGAGCTGCGTGAGGGTGTGCTTGGGGGCGTCCTCTAGTCTGTGGGAACCTTGATGTGTATAAATTTGAAGTACACCCAAACAGACTTGACTAGGGTTTCCAGGGTGTTCATTTTTTGCCAGTCTCCAGCTTTCTGGTCCCCATTACCGACGACTGGGCTGTGGGCCTCTGGTGGGGCAAACCCCGCCCACTTGATCCCTGCAGCTCGAAAGGGAGAACGCCCCCCTTCACAGCCCACCCCGCTGGTAGGAGACCTGCGGTCAGTGGGAAAGTTTTACCAGATATACTCCGGTATCTCCGGAGATCTTCACCCCTGGGGACCCTTGAAATCTGCGTTGTCTGCATCTCATTTACGCTGGACAGCAGACTGCACACTGGACCCCGTGAACCATGTCCCGATGAGGTAGGCCCGTCGATGCTGGTGAAAGGGGGCCAGGGGGAACTCGTTTGGTCACACGCATATACTCCAGAAGAGCTTGCGTCCAGCTCTTCCCCCAAATGGGGATGATACCACCCCTTTCCCCCCCGTTTGGCCCTAGTTGAGTCCCTTGCAGTACGATCAGTGATCGGGGGAGTCGTATGTCCCAGCAGTCATAGAAGCCTGGCCCCTTGAACGCAGGCTTCTCAGGGGGCACCGTCCTCTGGTACAAATACCAAGGGACCTTCCAGTGGCTCCTTGTCACGACACATGCTCCCCCCTGATCAACTTTGGGGGCGTTTTTCCCCTAGCTGTTGGGGGCACCATTTTGCCGGTCTTGTCCTTCCCTCCCATCGTAACCCAATCCCTATTTGGGGACCCTGGTTAGGGTCCCCTATAACAAAACAAAAAATTCTCAAATTGGCTCCAATTTTTTCCCAAAAAAATAGAAATTTTAAGACGATTTTATCTAGTTCCTTTTTCATTTTTATAATTCTTCTAAAAGCAAAAACACACTTTAACATGTTTTGGATATAAATATAAAATTTTTTGCATAGCAAGAAGTCTCAAAACCAAAAAATTGAAACGGGCAAACCACCCTTAAAAATTTAAATTTAATAAAAAAAAAACCCTCCAAATTCCAATAATCCCCAAATTTTACTTTTCTTGGACCTACGGCGTACCCTATTTTGCATTCGATAATTTTGCATGACCAAACCCCCGCATTAAGGAGACCAAAGCGCCACGTACTATGGGTAAAAATATATCGGTGCATGGGGGCCGATGAAAAAACTGTAAACGTTTTAGTCGTGCTGAATAGGGGGGGTTGTTTGCCATGAATTGGGGGGAGATAGAATTTATGATCATATTAATTGGGGGTTCTGAGTTCGAACCGGCCAAAGATTGTTTACCTCACAACGCTTGTTTCAGACTTTTCGGAGCGTGTCGTATTCTCGAGTAACGTTCCGAACAGATGGTCCGTCAGCAAAACATTATGTTTGGCTAGTGAATAACACCAGTTTTTACTCTCTCTCTCTCTCTCTCTCTCTCTCTCTCTCTCTCTCTCTCTCTCTCTCTCTCTCTCTCTCTCTCTCTCTCTCTCTCTCTCTCTCTCTCTCTCTCTCTCTCTCTCTCTCTCTCTCTCTCTCTCTCTCTCTCTCTTCTCTCTCTCTCTCTCGTCTCTTCTCTCTCTCTCTCTCTCTCTCTCCTCTCTCTCTCTCTCTCTCTCTCTCTCCTCTCTCTCTCTCTCTCTCTCTCTCTCTCTCTCTCTCTGTCTCTTTTTTTCTTTTTTTTTTTCTTTTTTTTAAACTTAATACATTGAAAACAGAAGGGGAGTTGATGTGCTAAAGTCCTGACTGGGACGCCAAGGACTATCTCTAGCAGTATTATATTTTATTCATATCAATAATTATACAATTAATATGGAAAAAGTACAGCAATTCTCTACTATAAATTAATACTCATAACAACTATACGCTAATACAAATAATATAAAGAAAGTATACTAATACATTGAAACACAGATATGTAAAGAAATTATACTAATATAAAACATAATCATATTATACAAATGTTTAGTAACGATTTTTATTGCATGTTTTATTGCGTTAGTTCCGCTTGCAGCCAGCCATTTACGCCCGATTTGAAGGCATGCATGGAAGTGGTGAGGTGCAGGTCGGTCTGGCGCACCAAGGTGTTCCATAGTCGACCATAGCGGGGTAGGAAGGAGCGGAGGTAATGTTCCGTCCTCGCGAAGGGCACAGTCACTTGATGGTCGATGTTGTGGGCCGCACGGGTAGAGTGGGAGGGCCTGGCCCGTGGGTTGAGGCGCAGCTCTGCTAGTTGTAGGAGCTGCATCCTGTGAGCCTTGTACATGACGCACATGCCTGCCACGTCACGCCGCTGCTGGAGAGGTTGAATGATCTGTGCAGCAGCCTCAGGGGCTTTCAGCCGGGCCAGCCGCTGGGCTCTGGCTTGAACCCAGTCAAGGAGGCGGAGGTATGACGGGGGGCAGGAGGACCATGCGAGGGGCGAGTATTCCATCAGGGAGCGGACTTGTGACTTGTAGAGTGTGCCGACTCCCTGAGCGTCCAGGAGGTGCGCGACGCGTCGGATGCAGCTCAATTTCCAGGCAGCATCCTTGGCGACCTTCTTACCGTGGCTGGTGTATGTGAGGCCAGAGTCGAACTCCACCCCTAGAATGTTGACTGACTCCTGGAGGTGTATTTTTCTGCCTTCCAGGAGAATGGCGTTTTGGTCCCAGTTGACTGCATCTTGCCTGCGGGAGATGAGGACGGCTTGGGTCTTGTCTGGTGCAAAGGTGACTTGCCATCTCTTGCCCCAGGAGGCGATGCTCTGCAGTGCCTGGTTGATACGAATGACTGTGTTGTGGCGGTCACTCCTCTCACAGGTGAATGTGAGAGTACAGTCGTCTGCGTACGCTCTTGCCTCAGGAATCAGCTGCAGGATGTCGTTGAAGTAAACGTTCCATAGTAATGGCCCGAGTACACTTCCTTGAGGGACACTGGCTTTGATAGCATTTTCAGAGGAGGTGTGACCATTCACCACCACTCGCAGAGTTCTTTCATGGAGGTAATCTTGCAGGAGGTGTAACAGGTCCCCGCAGATCCCCAGGCTTCTCAGCTTGGTAGTGATGCCCTGATGCCACACCCTACCAAAGGCACCAGCGATGTCAAGGGCGATGACGAAGGTGTCTTCGCCCCGATCTAGAGTGGTTCCAGGCTGCTGAGTGCAGGAGAAGAAGGTCTGCTGCAGATCTCCCCTGTCGGAAGCCGAATTGCCGTGAATTTAGCAAGCGGTGAGCGTCAAAAAATGTAGTGATTTTGGAGGCAATGATGGACTCAAGAACTTTCCCAACAACGGAAAGGAGGGAAATGGGGCGGTAGTTCTGAGGATCGCCTCTGCTCTTCTTTTTTTGGATCACCAGACTCTCGCCACTTTCCACTCAGATGGCCACTGCTGAGATGAAAGGCACTCCCGGAAGATGGTAGCAAGAGGCACAGCAAGTTGTGAGGCACATCTTTTAAGCAGGTGAGGGCTGTTACTATCTGGTCCCAGCGCTTTCTTGGGATCAACTTGTTGAAGTTGTTGCAACACCTCCTCCGCGGTAATGGTGATGTTCCCTAGGGGGGCCTTGGTTAGAACCGGAACTGTAGGAGGTTCACGTTCTGGGTCAGGAACTGTCATCTTGGAGGAGAACTGGGCAGCCAACACCTGAGCTTTACCCCGGTGACTTGTGACAACAGAGCCATCAGGTGCTGTCAACGGTGGGATGCTGTCGTCACGAGAGAAGCCCTGTTGTTATTTGATGCTGCTCCACCAATCCATAGTGCCCACTGACTGGCCTGTTAGCTTTAGCTTGTGGTGATCCCTCCAGTTGTTGATCGCCTCTTTCTGGACTCTTTTCATATTTTCACAGGCCATTTTGTGCTGGTGTTTATGTCTTCTTGCGGGGTGGGACTTATATCGCAGCCAGGCCTTGCTCTTATTGTCTGCTGCTTTCCTGCATTGAAAGCCAAACCAGGGCTGGTCTCCCGTTTTAGACTTGTATGTCTGGCAGGGCACAAATCTTCTTTGGTGGGACATCAGGATTTCTGTGAAGTTCTTCACTTGTGTGTCAACGTCACCTGTAAGCACGTCAGACCACACAATGTTGTTAAGTGTTGCCTTCATTGCATCCCAGTTCCCCTTGTCCCATAGCCAGTTGGTGCGAGTCACTGCCTCATCTCTGTCGATGGCCAGCTTGATCTTGGTGAGAACAGCCAGGTGGTCGGAGGAGCCCACTGTTGCTAGCGGACGGCAAGTCACTATACCGCAGGGCAAATAGGTGATTACAGGGTCAAGTGAAGACCCTGAGATGTGGGTGGGGAAGTCGACGTGATTGGTGAGTCCAAACACCGTCAACAGCTCGTCAAACTGCCTCTGGACGAGGTACTGGTTGAGATCACCCACAATGATGAGATGCTTACAGGAGTGCTGGAGGAGCAGGGCATCTAAGTTGGTGGTCAGGTAGTGAAGGGGCTCACCACCTTGCCACTGTGGACGGTAACACACGCACAGCAGAATGGAGTCTTGAGTGTTTATCCACAATTTGAAGAACATCATCTCCATGTGAGCAGGAAGGTCGACGGGAAGAGCTTGTACAGGGAGGCTGTTGCGGAAGCACACAGCGACTCCCCCAAAGGTACCTTGGGCTCTGTCACGTCGGAACCACTTGAGTAGCCACCTATCTTCCCAAGTTGTCTGGCACTGAGGAGTTTGAGGAAGGTCTCAGTAGTGGCAATGATGTCAGGACTGTGTGGCAAAACATGGCTGTACGTTAGGTCACCGACGTTAGTCTGGAAACCTCTAACGTTAGCTGAGATGATGGTAAGATTACCGAGAGCTTACCTGCGGGGCGGCGGCTCTCTCTCTCTCTCTCTCTCTCTCTCTCTCTCTCTCTCCTCTCTCATCTCTCTCTCTCTCTCCTCTCTCTCTCTCTCTCCTCTCTCTCTCTCTCTCTCTCTCTCTCTCTCCTCTCTCCTCTCTCTCTCTCTCTCTCTCCTCTCTCTCTCTTCTCTCTCTCTCTCTCTCTCTCTCTCTCTCTCTCTCTCTCATCGCTCTCTCTCTCTCTCTCTCTCTCTCTCTCTCGTCTCTCTCTCTCTCTTCTCTCCTCCTCTCTCTCTCTCTCTCTCTCAAAGTCAAAGTCAAAGTCAAAATTGTTTATTTGCCCATCTTTAACCCGAAGAAAATTAACATTTCACAAATATCAAGGCAGAGCTCTTTTAATGTAAACATTTTTTAAAGAGCTCCCAAAAATAATCTACGTAAATTTCAATAATTACCTAGGGCACATAATAATCTACTATAATACATACGTACATCTATTCATACTGTAAACTCATATCTGGTTTTTCATAAAGAGTTAGAAGTATCGCATACGCATATTCACATAATCACAAACCCAAACCATACACACAAACACATATACAAATATATACATACAAACACATAAACACGTACGCGCACGTACACATACAAATACACATACATATGCACATATACATACATACACATACACACATACGCATACAAATACACATATATACATACATATACATACATTCACATACACACACATATATACATATACATCACACACAAATACATATACACCACATACCTAATATACATTATCACTGTTGTTGTTGTTGTTGTTGTTTTTGTTGTTTTAATATTTTTTTTTTATATACACATACATAAACATGTATATAAATATTACTAAGGCTGCAGCAAAACATACTTCCCATTTAAACTCATATTACTCATTACAAAGATATTACTCATGATATCAAACAGTAACTGAATTGTTACATCCGTTAAGAAGATACTTTTTTGCTTTTATCTTAAAAGAAACACAGTTGTTTGTATTCATGAGATACTCCGGCAGTTTATTCCATTCGAGACAGCCTGCGTATGTTACGAATCTCCTTCTGGCTTTTGATCGTGGTCGTGGAGGTCTTAACATGTTATTGTTCCTTAAATTAAAACTGTGAACATTAGATACTCTTAACAAAATCAATGACTGTGGGAGTTCTTAGCTGAAGATATACAAACTTTAACAATTCTAGCTTATGAATATCCTGAACTTTTAATACACCATGTTCAACGAATAAGTTGTCTGTGTGATACCAACGTCCTCACCCCTGAAATCATCCTAATGACCCTTTTTTGTAGCAGTAATAACGGCTGTAATATAGTTTTTAAACCTGAGCCCCAAATACGATTACAATATTGTAAGTATGGATATATCAAACTGTAATACAATATGATTAATGTTTCTTTTAACAGATTATTTTTAATTTTATATATAATTCTTAACGACCTCGTAATTTTACTATAAATATAGTTCACATGCTCCTTCCATAATAACTTTTCATCAATCATAATTCCTAAAAATTTCGTTGAAGAACATCTTTGAATATCACAGTTTCCAATTTTTACTGAGGTGTGTTGGCTAATACTTTTATTCCCTGCAAATATAATGACGTGGGTTTTGTTAATATTAATTGAAAGTCTGTTAGCTAATAACCAATTAGCTACATTATTTAGTTCTTGATTAACCAGATACTCAAGGGTGTGTAGATCAGGCTCAGAATGGTAAAGAGTTGTGTCATCAGCGAACAGTATAAAATTCAATAGTGACGAAGAACTGGTGATGTCTCTCTCTCTCTCTCTCTCTCTCTCTCTTTTTTTTTTTTCTCTCTCTCTCTCTCTCTCTCTCTCTCATCTCTTCTCTCTCTTCATCTCCTCTCTCTCTCTCTCTCTCTCTCTCCTTCTTCTCTCTCTCTCTCTCTCTCTCTCTCTCCTCTCTCTCTCTCCTCTCTCTCTCTCTCTCTCTCTCTCTTCTCTCTCTCTCTCTCTCTCTCTCTCTCTCTCTCCTCTCTCTCTCTCTCTCCTCTCTCTCCTCTCTCTCTCTCTCTCCTCTCTCTCTCTCTCTCTCTCTCTCTCTCTCTCCTCTCTCTCTCTCTCTCTCTCTCTCTCTCTCTCTCTCTCTCTCTTCTCTCTCTCTCTCTCTCTCCTCTCTCTCTCTCTCTCTCTCTCTCTCTCTCTCTTCTCTCTCTCTCTCTCTCTCCTCTCTCTCTCTCTCTCTCCTCTTCTCTCTCTCTCCTCCTCTCTCTCTCTCTCCTCTCTCTCTCTCTCTCTCTCTCTCCCTTCCTCTCCCTCTCTCTCTCTCTCTCTCTCTCTCTCTCTCTCTCTCTCTCTCTCTTCTCTTCTCTCTCTCTCTCTCTCTCTCTCTCTCTCTCTCTCTCCTCTCTCTCTCTCTCTCTCTCTCTCTCTCTCTCTCTCTCTCTCTCTCTCTCTCTCTCTCTCTCTCTCTCTCTGTTACCGTCACATATTTTTCTTTCCTGCCCGTATCCTTTGCTACCCATGCACATATTTCGTGTTGTCTTAGTTGCATACTGCGTTAGTAACGCACCCTAACCAACAGTAATGGCAATGTATTAAGGGAAATATATTAGTATATGCAATGATACGTGCTAAACTTTATTTGCAGTTTGTATAGGTTTGTGTAATCCCGCCCAAGTGTACTGGGTATATCACTGTTACACCTTTTGCGTAACAATCATAAACGTAATTTTTATGTCACGTGGACGTTGGTGGCATCCATGCCTTCACGGCTGAATGCGGTCTTGGCTGCAGGCGGGGGATATGCAAAGTATTTATTATTAATATAATATGTGAAGCATGATATTATGTCTCTTTAGATTCGCTTTATGCCACAAAATGTATTATTGACTATATCCTTACCAATTATGCATTATGATCATGCACATTTTGCCCACGTTGCATTTCACAGGTGATGTGAATTTTTCTCTCATATGTGGTATTTTGTCAAATGATATGACAATCGTTAAAGTGTGTGGCGGCAATTACCACGTAACGCTGCCGTTACCATGGTCACATTAACGGCCCACTCAGATAAGCAAATACAAACATACATCGGAACCACCACTGTCGTTACATTCGTTACCTGCTATATTATAGTGTCCCATGTGGAATTCACAACGTCACACTGTGTATCAATATATCAGTTTATCTAAAAAAAATATTACTCATTGCTGACAACTATCACGCTATATAGTGATACATTGCATATTCCTGCCATCAGGACTACCAACCTATAGCTGGTATCACACTATGTTTTCGTTTTCTTCGTTCCGTAGTGTCAGAATGTTTCACGCATATAGTGCAGCGATACTTGTTTTACCCATAGTACATGAAAGGGACGAAAAGGTGACAAGAGCCGTCTCCCTCCATACAGCCATTACAAACTGAATAAATCATCCACTTTGTCTACATGAAGAGAGCCAACCTTACTAATGGCAGAATTAACCGACCTCGTCACTTTATTCCCTTTATTCGTACTCTTAACAATAGTTTGTATTGCTACATCATTATTTAGGAACGGTGGACCATTGAAAAATTAAAAATCCTCGATAAATAAACAAACTGTTATTTATGAATAACAGTTTGTTAATATGTGATATTTTTTCGAGCATTTAGAAAAACATAGTTTCGTAAATTATTCGAACCATGGGTTCAGCAAGGGTAGGCCATGTCTCACCAATTCATTGAGTTTTTATAGAAAAGTTTACGAGGCAGCAGATAATGATGAGGATTATGATATTGTATAACTGGACTTTAGTAAGGCATTCGCCAAGGTACCGCATGAAGACTCTTAAATAAGGTTAAGGCTCATGGAATAGATGAGAAGGTGCTTTGTTGGATTAGATCTTGGCTAAGTGATAGGCACCAAAGGGTTACTATTAATGGTTCTAAATCTAAATAGGGGCAGATAACAAGTAGGGGTTCCACAGGAGTCTGTTTGGGGACCATTACTATTTTTAAAAATAGGGTGGAGCTCTCTGCGAACTCCATCATCACCTCCGTCAGGCAGAGCTCGGCCTATGTATGTGGACCTATACAGCGGTGGCTGGGTCTGCTGTTTGTGCAGAATGTGGGATAGCACAGGTGTCCATGTATGTATACCCTATGTATTATATGCACTTTGATACTTTGTCCCCTAATGTGCCTATATTATGTACTTTTTGTTTTGCTCTAGTTCTTAAGTTAACTCCTTGTCTTGTTATTGTTGCTTTTTTTTGTCTGTATGCCTCTGGGCGATAATAAAATTATAATTATTATTATTATTTTTTTTTTTTTTTTTATTTTTTTTTTTTACATCAACGACTTAGATAGTGGGATTAGCAGCAAGTTTGCTGATGATACTAAGATAGGTAGGATTATTAGATCACAGTCTGATGTAAGCTGTTTGCAGGGAGACTTAGATTAGTTAAACGAGTGGGTGGTCAAGTGCCAGATGAAATTTAATATTGACAAGTGTAGCGTAATTTGACATGTGTAGCGTAAGTTGCTAGAAAAAAATCCTGGTAATAAGTACACTATACGCAATGTATCGCTGAATATATGAGAAGGCGATAAAGATTTGGTTGTGCGTGTAAGCTCAGACCTCCGTCCTAGGAAACAATGTATTGTGGCTAGAAATCGAGCTAATAGGGTTTTAGAATATATTACCAGGAGTGTTAAAAGTAGAAGTGCTGAGGTTATTCTAAAGCTTTATTTGGCTCTAGTAAGACCTCACTTAGACTATGCGGTACAGTTTTGGTCTCCGTATTACAGGATGGATATAGTCTTGTTAGAATCATTGCAGAGAAGGTTGACCAAAATGATACAGGGGATGCATAACTTTAGTTAGGATAGGAGATTGAAGCAATTAAATTCAAGCTCAAGCTCACTCGAGAAAGGAGCGATATGATAGAAGTTTTTAAGTAGTTAAAGGGATACAGTAAAGGACATGTAGTAAAAGTGATTTCGGCTAGTAATCAGGGTAGAACAAGAAGTAACGGATTCAGACTGGAAAAACGTAGATTCAGAAAAGAAATAGGGACAAACTGGTTCACAAATAGGGTGTAAATGATTGGAATGAACTCATGTTTCAGGTAGTTAGTGCGGGGTCAATAGGGAGTTTTTAATTGAGGCTAGATCATTTCATGGATGGGAATGAAAGTTGGATGTAGGGAGTGTTAAGTAACAGGAACTACCACGTGTAGGTCTCACGGCCTATTGTAGCTTCCTTATTTTCTTATGTTCTTATGTCTCAGTTGTAGTGTTCTTATGTCATCTGTTACGGGATTTTCCTCCTCTCCTTGTATCGTTGGTCTGTGTGACTGTTTTCATTTGTAGAGACAAAATCCCTCACCTGTTGTCTTGGTCCAGGCGGGACGCGCGCACACGTCCGTCCGGCACAGTCACTTGCCCGTCTCTTGCTGCCACGGCGGGAGGTTAATCGTCCTTGTGGTGCCTGCATGGGGCGAGGCTTTATTGATCTGTGTCAGTAGTACACCTTGGAGGGTCAGCAAGACAGTATTGAGGTGCTGATGAATGCAACGAACGTGTGGTGACTGTGCAACACATGACCCTTTTTGTGTCTGTTTCCCTTGACGTGACCTGACTACCTGACTGACTCGTGATCTGACTACCTGACTCGTGACCTGACCACCTGAAGCATCGCTGGAACCTCGGGTTTTCTCCCTCATTTCTAAACTTATGTACTACCACCCTGGATTCTTCCTCTTTTATTTGTATTGTTTAGTGAGGAATTGATAATGTCTGGCTAAATTGTGTTCCATATTTTCAATATGTTTTTTTTCTTCAATTTAATGTTATTTTTCATTTGTATTTTCATTAAGATTGATGGATGGAATGTGTTTCAGGAGTTACATGTGTTGGCGTCTGTGCCATGGAAGGCAAATTCACGTCAATTTACCCTGTAATAACCCTTTGGCGTCTTTTTTCATGTGCAGGGATATTCATTCATACAAACATAAGTAAGTTACAGTATATCCCTTTTTTTTTTTTCAAATTGATTGTAGGGTCACCGCCCATTATGTTTTTATGTCCCCAAACCCAATCCCTCTCCCCCTTTTTAAAACTCGCACTTGTTGCCCTTTTCTTACCTCGTAAACACGGGGCACGGCCGTTTATGTAAATATTTTTAAAAAGGGTCTGTTTTTTCGGGGTTATACTTTTTTTCTTAGGGAGAAAGAAAACGCAAAAAGCCTGGGGTTTTTTGGTTTGCAGCAGCTCCCCCTTTAAATAAAGGGCGGGGGCTGCGCCACTAAAAAAAAGGCCGACCAAATTCGCCGCGCTTCATCCCCAAAAACCGTCATGAAAAACTCAACCCCCACAAATAACCCTAAGGGAGGGGTTTAACAGAAAAAATTACTGAATAATCAAATTGTAGGTGGGTTTGGTTTGAAAATACTGGGCCCTAACGATGGGGTCCTTTTTTTCCTTTAGCGTTTTTTTTTTAAAAAACACTCTATGCACAGAAAACTCACCCCAAAAGGTTTTGGCACTGCAGATAGGGGGGGGGGGGGGGGGGGGTTTTTAAAAGGGCCCCCTATTTTTTTTTGAAATAATGGTTTAAAACCATACGCCCTTTCCCAAACCCAAAATTAAAAACTTATTTTTGATACTGGGATGATCTCTGAGCTAAGGGGGGGCCCTGATTTTGAACAGTAAATATATCATTTTGGGATTTTCCCCAAAACCCCAAGAGCTGATCCCCAATCAAAAACAGTATTTTTGGGCCCTACAAATACGGGGGAAAATCAAACCCCCGCGGAGGGAAACCATCCTTTGGAGGGGCCGTCGTGGGTGGGGGAGGTAAACGCGCCCCCCCCGGCGTTGCCCCCAAATGATTGTTTGGGTTTTGATACTGAAATTTCCCTTTTCCGTCAGGTTTAAAAAAATTAAACGAAAGGAAAATGTATATTCCAAAATATCAATATAGGTTCCATGCACCTACGTCACGTTTTTTTTCCCAAAATGCCCCGCCCATCGGCGCTTGGGGGTTTTGTTTAAAAAATTTTGTTGTGAGGGCCCAAATTTAGCGGGGGGGTCGGCGGGCCCAAAAGTGGTTACAAAAGGGTGTAATCAGCAAAATTTTCCTGAAGCTCCCGAAGGTTGCCCCAAACGGGTTTATAAAGAAAAGATATATGTTTTTAAGGGAAATATAGACCGAATCTTTTCAAAAGGGTTTAATTTTTGCGACGACGTCCCCCGGGGTCCAGGGTGTCCTGCATGGATATCAAAAAAATTATTTACTATTAACACCGTTTTACGAAACAATAGTAAATATTTTAGAAGTAGGCGGGTCAGACACCTGCCCCCCAGGGTTTGAAATACCCCCGGGGGAAAGGGTATTTAAAGGGGGGTTTTTTTGAGGGGCCCTGCAAACATGTCTTTTAAAATCTCCCGTGTTTTCTCTTTTTCCCATTTTCCCCCTTTGGGTGTCAAATTAAACCAGGGGTAAAATTTTGCCCAAAACTGGTACCAGTCAGGGGGGAAAAATTTGCCATAGTGGGTTTTTTTTTTTTTTTACCTGATAAGTCTAGTTTCGGGGAAAAAAAATATGATAACCCCACGGGGGTTCTGACAGTTTTTCTGTGAAAATGGGGCTTACTTTTTTTAAAGACCCCATCACCCAAAATTTCTAATTTTCCCGAACTTTTTTTAAATTTTGCTTTTAGGGAAAACCTTTACATTATTTGTTTACTTTTTCTTGCTTTTAAAAAAAATATTTTTTTTTGCATTCCCTCAATATAAAAAATGCATAAAAAGTATTTGTAGGGAATGTTTTTTGACATTAAAATTTTTTAGTCAAAAATGTTGAGTTTTGGGCTTATATATTAAAGGTTTAATTCTAAACGGGAAAAAGGGGCCCCCAAACTTCTGTCTGTTGCCAACCCCATTAGAAACGGGAAAAATCAACCCTTTTAAAAAGGACGGGTGAAAAATTATCTTTTTTTGGGTTTCCCACCCCCCCCCCCCAACAGTTTGTCCCTGAGGACTTAAAAAACTGATCTTCTAAAAGCACAAAATTTTGGGACCCCCACTTAAAATCAATAAAAAAGGATTGCTGCCCTTGAAACACAGCAACCAAAAAAAAAATTCCACGACCCAAAAAAAAAGCTAAAACTTCTCAGTTTTGTCCAAAAGTCCCAGGAAGGGGTCAAAAACCCAATGGACGGGAATTCTTTTAAAAGGGCCGATAGGTTTGATATTTGGAAAGATGTTTAAAACATCATCCAAACGGGGAAAGGGAAAATGAACATAAAAGGATATTTTATGTCACCTTTTAGGCCCCTCTGCCAGGGCCCTCTTTAAAACCGGGAGGGAAAAAACCATTTTTAAAAAACAAAAAAATTCCTTGGGCTAAGGAATTACAAAAAAACATACCTGAAAGTTTAAAATTTATTCCTGACCCTTTCTGAAAAACCATTCTTGATGGAATGGCAGGTGCTCGAATAAAGGGTGACCACAAGACTTTTTTTAGACAGTTTTGCCACATCAATTTTGGGCACTGACGTTGATGGGGGAAAACCCAAACCCAAAAGAATTGACTAGTTTTTAAATGTATACGGGGAACACTCATAAAGACTATGGAAAGGCCCATCAAGATCCGCAGAACCTGGTGTCCCCTCGTTTAAAAAACCCTCGTGTCTGGCCCAAATCTTTTCGTTAAATGGGGGAAATTTTCTTCAACCCCAACAAACCCAAAACCCCCCTTGTAATTTTTTTGTTTTACTAAAACGGGAATCCCGCCTCATTCCGTCAGTCATTTTGGAAACAAAGTACTTTTCGTTACATGGGGGAAGCAAGTCCTACATACTGAAACAATCAGGAAGAGGCGGGAAAGGGTCCCAGAATTTGACACAACCCCAGGAAAAAAGTGATACACGCTTTACACTCTGCAGCTAAAACGCAGTTTAATTCATGACAGGGAAGCTTTGGTCATATGTGCGGAGGGAAATGAGGGGTTCTTGCTTGCTGTCAGTTTTCTGAACAAATACAAGCAAAGTTGTTCGGAAGGCAGGAAAAAGGCACGTACATTGTCGTACAATATATGTTAAAGTTGGAAAGGTGCTAGGGGACGCGGGGTCCAAAATATATGCAAGGGGTTTCCTCTCCCTACTTTGCCTTTACTGGGCTAGACCCCCGGTCACGCCTTGGGAGGCAAAGGGAAGATTTCGGGGTTGAGGGTTTTGGGGTTTTTCCAGCAATTAAAGCACCCTTTAAAGGAACCGGGCCAAGATTGGTTTTGTTAGACAACACCATCTTTTCGCCATTTTGCAGACCTTTACTTGATACTTTAGGGTTTGGGAATTTAAAAGGATCCTTTTTAATGATTACGATAAATGTTTTTCCCACCCCGCAAAAAAGGTGAATTTGGAATCTTTTCTAACTCCCCTCCGTGCTTGGACTGGATTAAAAGCACTCCAGGGGGGAAAAAAAACTACCAGCCCAGAAAATCTGGAAGAAACATCATCAAGAAAACTCCCATTCCAAATCCTGGTGGGCATGGAGGGGAAAATGGATGCCAGTCCATTTATATTTATTGGACGGACTGCCCCGGGAAATTGCGTGCGGGGAACTTTTTTGCCCCGGGCAAAAAAAAAGGGGTCTCCCAAAGGCAAAGCGGGGGGCCCCTCCCCCGGTATGATCAAGGGAAATTTGGAGGGGCTCAGATATATGTGGGTTTTCCCAAGGAGGGATCAAACCAAGAAAAGGTCCCTGCCTCGGGACGTTTACAGATGCCAACACTATTGACATAAAAGGGCCTGGAGGGGAAAGACGAAAATGATTTTTAAATTTAAAATGTGAACACTTAAAATTATACGGCAGGGGTTATATCCCGGTTTCATTTTTGAAAGTCTTGTACTCTGTGTGTGTGGCGTTGAGTAAAAAGGGACTAAATATGTGTTTTTAAGGGGGGGGGGGGGGGAAAAAATTGTGCATGTTTTGCTGTACATATAGTGGGAAAATTGTCAATGATGATAGGATGATCCCTTTTTCCCAATAACCTAGAAAAAAAAAAATTTGTAAAAATTTTATTGCCATATATATAAAGTTTTTTCCTGTTTTCCGTGGGACGCGACGACGACGACAATGATGATAAATGATGATATCGGAAAAAACCTGGTTTGCCAAGGAAATAAAAAAGGGGATAATGTATCAATTTTAAATTTATTGCCATATATTTTTGGGGAAAAAGCGGGGGGGAAAATTTTTGACGGGGGGTTACATGGGGCCCAATTTTGGGCCCCCCTTATTTCCCAATAGAAAACTGCAAACGGGAAAAGGCCCTTCATACCTTTTCCCCAATGTTAAAAAGGGCCAAACCCAAAAAAAAAAAAAAAACCCAGCCAAAATTTTTTCCCCCTTCTAAGGGTACAAAAAGTATATCGGCTGTAGACATTAGTTTTTTCAGATACACAAACGGGCCACTGCAGCCAACACTAAAGACAATTACTTTTTTCTTTTTTGTTTTTTTTTTTTACATCACAAAGGGGCTGGCCAAGGGGGCAAAAAAAAAAAGGTAACATAAAAACCCTTTAGGGGTTTGGCAAATCCCCATAAAAAAAAAACATTAAGGGAAAAAAAAGGGAAAGGGGGGGAGGGGGCCCCCCCCCCTAACAGAGGTGCGTTTTGGCATTTAACCCCAGCTAAGTGGGGGACCTAAGGCCCCAAATTTCTACTCGGAAAATTTCCCCCTGGAAAGAATTTTTTCCCTTTCCCTGCCAGAGACCCATCTCCCTTTTGCAGACGCAAAAAAGAGGTCATTTTATCTGGCATGGAGGCGGGAAAATTTTCCCACACTTTTTCTACTCATAAAAACCCGTCAACCTTTGATTTTAAATTTGGTTTTTCTCATGCCCCTTCCCAAAAAGAGGGCGGCTCACAGACGTTATCGTAACCCTCCATCCTCCTGAAACTCATGCACTTTTTTATTTCTGCTCGAAACATGCCAAATCAAATTTAAAATCCAACCCTTTAATCATCAACATCAACCCTCAATTATAGAAACTCCCCTTTATTATAGCAAATTTTCCAAAAATCCCTTTTGAATTCCCAAACCCCCTCTCGTGAATTTTTTGGCATCTACTCATAACCTTTTCTAAAAAAAATTCTCCCTTTACATTCCCCCCTATCTTCACCAAGATGGCCCACAGCTGTCTATATATTTTTAAAGCTGAAATATTCACTCAAGCCTTTGCTTTAAAATTCACTCTGGTTGATGAAGGGGTTGTTCCTCCTTTTCCTCCACCCTCTGACTATATTATGCAAGTTATTTAAAAATTTTTTTCGAATTATGTTTTTTTTGCCCTTTTTTGTTTTCCCTTTGGGTTTCCCCCCCGATCACAATCTTACTTTGTAAACCCGTCCTATCGCTCCGGTGCCGGACCTGGGGCCCAAACCCAAGTGGAGATGCTTCTGGCACTTCCAAATCAGCTAAGTGGGGGGAAACCCAAAAACATACTTTCTCTGTTCCAAAGGAAAGATTTTCTGCTTCCCCTTCAAAAACCCATCTCTTTTTGGGAGAGTGCATAACTGAGGTCATAGTCCCCTGGCCCCTGGAGGAGTAATTCCCCATAATTTCCTAATCCTAAAACCTGTCAACCCTTGGGGTTTAAAATTGCTTGTTTTTCACGGGCCCGATAGAGAGGGGGGGGCTCACAAACCGGACCGTAAAATTTCCATCTCCCCCTTTAAAATCATGCCCTTTTTATTTCTTTCCCGTAATCATGCCAAACTTTTCTTCAACTTTCCAAAAAAATCCTTCATTCATAGAAAATGTCAAAATTTTTTCTGAATCAAATTCCTCTCGTGACTTCTGGCATATAGTAATAAAAATCTTTTAACAATTTTATTCTTCATCTTTCCCTCCTATGCTTCACCCAGATTTGGGTCCACGGTCCCCATTTTCTAAAAACTTAAATCTTTGCTCAAAAATTTTTCTAAAAATTTCCCCTCTGGTTTTGAAGGGGTTGGGTTTTCCTTCTCCCCCACCCCCTGACATATTATGCCCGTCCCTTAAGGGGTCCTTTTGTAATGATGTTTTTATTGCCCTTTTCCCGGCCCCCGGGTCCCCCGGGAAAGGGTTAAATTTACGGTCCCCGACAGAGTCCCTCCCATTTTCTCAAAAAAATTTCTTTGTGCTTGCACCCTTTCCCGGTAAAAATTTTTTCCTTTTTTCATCTACTTCCAAAACCCTTTTCCTTTTCCTGGAAGTTTTTTTCACAACCAACCTGTTTCAAGAAGGGTACCGTTCTAAAACTTTTTTAAAATTAAACCCTCCCTTTTACGTAGCTTTTTAGTTTTCCCGCCCTTTCCCCAAAACTTTTTGAACTATACTTAATAAGAAGATTCTTAAAAATCTATTAAATTTACCAAAACTTCTATCTGATTGGGGCAGTACGGGTTTTCCCTTAAAAAAGCGATCTACCCGGCGGGTTTTTTTTCCCAGTTTCCCCGCTGGGAAACTGGTCATCCTCCTTTTGGGTTTTTTTGGTTTAAAAATTTTGCTGTTGCCGTTGACAAATCAAAAGAATTTTTTTTAAAGTCTGGCAAAAAAAACCCTTAAAATTTCCCCCAAATCCCCATTCGGTATCTATCTTTCCCCCTTTTGTACCTTATATAAATTTAAAAATATAATTTTTAAAATAGGGTTGTGTGTATATTTATATATATATATATATATTTTAATATAATTTTTTATAAAATATTTTATATAATATTTTTATTATTTTTTTAAAATAATATATATATAATATAATATAAAATATTATATATATATATATTTTTTTAAAATATATATAAAATGTTAAAATATATATTATTTATATATTTTTTAAATATTTTTTTTTTTAGATTTTAAAATTTTTTTTAATATTTAAAATTTAATTTTATGTTTTTATAAAATTTTTCTAAAATTTTATATTATTTTAAAATTTAATAAGGGGAATAAAATTTATATTGTGTTTTTAAAATTTTACCCTTTTTAATAATTTTATTAAAATTAATCAACAATTAAAAATTAAATGAAACAATAAATTATCTAAAATTTAAAAATAAGGGGTTATTTATTTCTTTATAATTATTTGGGGGTTTTTTTTTGACAAAAATTTAATATAAATTTTTTTTATAAATTTAAATTAATATATTTAAATAATTTTTTTTTTTTATAAAATTATTTTTTTTTTTTTTTTTATATTATTTTTTTGTTTTTTAATTTTTAAAAGTTTAATTTGTTTTTCCCTTAAATTTAAATTTGGGGATCTTTTTATTAATTTTAAGGGGGAAAATAATAAATATAAAATTTTATTTTTTTTAGAAATTTTTTTATATATTAAAA
Source organism: Chionoecetes opilio (assembly GCA_016584305.1). Taxonomy (NCBI): domain Eukaryota; kingdom Metazoa; phylum Arthropoda; class Malacostraca; order Decapoda; family Majidae; genus Chionoecetes; species Chionoecetes opilio. Next base: position 161,183 of record JACEEZ010018460.1, on the reverse strand, counting down.
TTTTTCTAATATATTTTTTTAATTTATAATAAGATTTATTTTTTTTATAAAATTTAAAAAACTTTAATTTTTTTTCCATTATTATAAAATGGATTTTTTTTTTTTTTTTTTTTTTAAAAAATTTTTTTTTTTTTTTTTTATAAATTTTATTTTTATTCTTTATTATTAATTCTTTAAAATTTTATATTATTTTTTTTTTTTATGGGGAAAATAAAAATTTTGAAAATTATTTCTTATTTTTTTTTTAGGGGGTTTAATTTTTAAACTTAAACTATTTTTTTTTAAAATATCAAAATTTTATAATTAAAATTTTAATTTAAATACCCCATTTTTTTATGTTTTTATTATTAATTTTTTTTAAAAATTTTCTAAATTATAAAAATTGTTTTTTAATTATAATATTTTATTTTTATAATTTTTTTATTATTTTATGATTTTTTAAATTTAATAAATAATAATTAGCTTGTTCCCCCGTTTGTTTAATTTTATTATTAAATAAAAAAATAATATTAAAAATTCCACCCAAAAGGTAACTTTCACTTTTATTAAATTTTTTTAAAAAACTTTTTTTTTCTTTCCTTAAAAAACCCCTTTTTAATCACTTGAAAACCCTTCGTAACTTTCCCCCCTTTTTTTAATGCATTTTTAAAGCCCTTTTTCACAGCCCTTTGGATTATTTTTCTTAATTAAAGGTCGACATTTAAACTTTGTAAAACCCCCTGGTTTTAAAAAGGGGAAGGGCCCCTTGGGGTTGGGGGCCCTTTTTTTTCCCCTCCCAAAAGGTTTTTAAAAACGGGGCCGGGACCCCCCATTTTGGTTGGGGGCCAAATTTTTGGGGGAGGAACCACATCAGGGGCCCCCCTAAAAAGGGGGTTGGGGTTTTTGCCCCCCCAAACTCCTTCCCGACTGCTGGTTTTTTCAAAAAAAATTTTCATTACCGCCGAAAGTTGCCCCCCGCCTTTTACCCGGGGTTTAAAATTTTTCTTCTCCTTTCTTTCGGGGGAACCATTTTTGGTTTTTTCCGTTTCCCCCTTTTTTGGGTGGGGTGCCCGCTTTTTTCTTTCATCCCTTTTTTCTGTTTCCTTTCCTTAAAAAAGGGGGTTAAAACTTCTTTTACTTTTCAAAAATCCCCCCCCACGGAAACTTAACCTTTCCCGTATTTTTTTTAAAATTTTTTTTATGATTATCCGTTTTCAAAGGGAAATATCCACTCCACCTATGATTCCTAACCCCTGCATTTTTCAACGTCGTTTATTAGACGTCCAACTCAACAGCAACTAAGTGATTCACGGAGAGATGCCACCGAGCGCCTAACTTCTGATCTTTCTATAATTTCTGATTGGGGCAAAGCAAACCTTGTTTTGTTCAATGCCTCAAAAACCCAATTTCTTCACCTATCTACTCGACAAAACCTTCCAGATAACTATCCCCTCTTCTTCAATGACACTCAACTGTCTCCTTCTTCTACAATGAACATTCTAGGACTATCTTTTACTATGAATCTGAACTGGAAATCTGACATCTCATCTCTTGCTAAAACAGCTGCTAAGAAGTTAGGTGTCCTGTGGCGTCTGCGTCCTTTTTTTTTTCTCCCTCCCAATTGCTTGCTCTATACAGGGGCCTTATCCGCCCATGTATGGAGTATGTCTCACATGTTTCGGGAGGATCCACTCATACAGCTCGCCTAAACAGGACTGAGTCAAAAGCTTTTCGTCTCATCAACTCCTCTCCTCTGACTGACTGTCTTCAATCTTTACATCACCGCCGCAATGTTGCTTCTCTTGCTCTCTTCTACCGTTATTTTCATGCTCACTGTTCTTCTGAACTTGCTAACTGCATGCCTCCCCCCATCCAGCGGCCTCGCTGCACAAGACTTTTTACTCATTCTCATCCCTATTCTGTCCATCTTCCTAATGCAAGAGTTAATCAGTATCTTTACTCTTTCATCCCTTTCACTGGTAAACTCTGGAACTCTCTTCCTGTTTCTATTTTTCCACTTTCCTATGACTTGAATCGTTTCAAAAGAAGAGTAACAAGACACCTCCCGAACTAAATTGGCTCACCCCTCTTTTTTATTTTATTCTCTTACTGTCTTCTTTATAGGGACTGGCAACTAAGCGGGCTTTGTGTTACCCATTTTTGATGTGCCTTTGGCCAGTTCCTTGTGATGTAAAAAAAAAATATAATATATATATATTTTATATATATATATATATATATTATATATATATATAAAATATATATATATATATATATTATAATATATATTATATATATATATATAATATATATATATATATATATATATTATATATATATATATATATATAATATATATATATATATATATTATATATATATATATATATATTATTATATATTGGGTGGAGTGAAATATTTTTTTTTTCATTATCTTCATAGAATGGGTTGTAAACAACGTAGCCTATAGTGTAGGAATCAACATGCAAAATTATAAAAATAAATACAATATTTCAGGTTGCCACAAAGCACTTAAATATCTGTTTTATTTTCGAATTTCATTTTCGATAAGCTAAATATTACAATTAAGAGAGAGAGACGAGAGAGGAGAGAGGAGAGAGAGAGGAGAGAGAGAGAGAGAGAGAGAGAGAGAGAGAGAGAGAGAGAGAGAGATGAGAGAGAGAGAGAGAGAGAGAGAGAGAGAGAGAGAGAGAGAGAGAGAGAGAGAGAGAGAGAGAGAGAGAGAGAGAGAGAGGGGTAAGTGTTATTACTGACGCTACACAAAGAAACTGTTCATCCAGTGGATCAATTCGTTTCATCTTTATGCATGTCAACATTTGCATGAAACACCTCCGATTAGTAGACACAGTGCGACGCACGTACTTGAAAGGACGAGAAGGTGGCAAGATCGTCCCCCTCCTCACAGCCATTCAACTGAATAATCTCCTCTTGTCTACTGAGAGAGCCACCTTACTAATGGCAGAATTACCGCCTCGTCACTTCATTCCTATATTCGTGCTCTTCGCAATAGTTTGTATTGCTACTCAGTCGGGGGCTCAAGGCTGAAAATCATTTCGTGGTACCCATGCAGTAACACTTCATATTATCCCACTGAAGGAAATTTTTACTACTTTTCAATCTGCATGAACATTTCGAAATCGTTAGCTTCATGAGTAATAGTAGTAGCATGGCAGATAGTCACATTCAAGAACACTAGAGCCAATGCCCCTCCCACAGGTGGAGCTTGTCATATCCTGATTCCTCTTATTGGGTGGTGCGTGCATGGAGGGTTTGCCGTCAAAATGTACACTAACACTTCCCCACCCCTGTGTTCCCTTTCCCACTCCCAATACGGTCTGATCTCCCAGGTCTCCCATTCCCTTGTTAATCCCTTAATTTGCCTTGACTCCTTTCTTCCTCCTCCTAGAGAAAGGACTCCTCGTACTTTCTTCAACTTGTCTTAGCTATCTGAGCCCGTTATGCCACAAAAGTAAATACACCCTTGTTGATTCATTTAGTTAGGGTAAATTCCACGTTGCAACCCGCAAGGTTTCCTCTTTCACCTGTGACCTCACATATCGTCTGGGTCGCGAGCCTCGCGTAATACTCCCACATGCCCCTGTTATCCTTGGACCTTGACTCCGTGTCCTCTCTCTCTCTCTCTCTCTCTCTCTCTCCTCTCTCTCTCTCTCTCTCTCTCTCTCTCCATCTCTCTCTCTCTCATTCATCTCTCCTCTCTCTCTCTCTCTCTCTCTCTCTCTCTCTCTCTCTCTCTCTCCTCCTCTCTTCTCTCTCTCTCTCTCTCCTCTCCTCTCCTCTCTCCCTCTCCTCAACACACACCACAACTAACACACACACACACACACCACACCACAACACAACACACCACACACACACACACACACACCCCACGCACGCACGCACGCACACACACACACACACACACACAAAACACACACCACACACACACACACAGTTATATAAATAACGAAAAGAAAAAAAAATGTATATCTACTAATGACCTCGCTCCCCTAATTATTAGTCATTTTTAAAGCTTATGATGCAATTATGACATCAGGAAGAGGAGGAAGGAGAAAAATTATTGAATCATTGTTGTATCTCTCTCTCTCTCTCCTCTCTCTCTCTCTCTCTCTCTCTCCTCTCTCTCTTCCTCTCTCTCTCCTCTCTCTCTCTCTCCTCTCTCTCTCTCTCTCTCTCTCTCTCTCTCTCGTCTCTCATCTCTCTCTCTCTCTCTCTCCTCTCTCTCTCTCTCTCTCACGTCTATTCCGATGTGGTGACCTGCTATATCGCTTCAAGGCATGGCCGGATAGGGAGCCTGAGGCCTGAGGTCATTAGCGCTGGGGGGACAGGTCAGGTTAAGGGTTTACTTGTTTCACCTCTAAAAGGTGACAGGCGCCCTCAGTTGACTCTCTTCACCTCCTCCCTCACTCAGAATTTAACGAACCTTTATATTTCCCTCTCAATATCTCGTCTTCATGAAGAGTATCTGGCTTACTTTTGTGTCCATGTGATAACACATTTACTAACGATGGTGAATCGAGGACTTTCATGCACACAAAGCAAATATATGGTGTGTTTTTAAAGAATAACGAAGGACTGTAGATGCCCGATTTCACTGAATTTTTTCAACCAATAAGAGACCGTAGCGAAGCTGGCCTGGCATGCTCCTCCTCGGGGGAGGAGAGTTTGGCTCTAAGGTTCTTGAATTGACTATAGTAGCTGTATGGGTAATAGTAGTATAGTAGTAATAGTAGTCGTAGTGTCATTATTATTGCCATCATTATTACTATCAGTAGTTGTAGCAGTCAAATTATTGTAAGTGCTGTGGTAATGGTGAAAATCGTTGAATTGCTAATATCAAACATAAGACATAAGAAAATAAGGAAGCTACAAGAGGCCGCGAGGCCTACACATGGTAGTTCTGTCACCTAACTTACCTACATCCACCTTTCTTCCCATCCATGAACCTATCCAGCCCCTCCTTAAAGCTCCTAAAACTCCGCACTAACTACCTGTCTACTGAGACCATTCCATTCATTCACCACCCTATTTGTGAACCAGTTTTTCCCTATTTCCTTTCTAAATCTACGCTTTTCCAACTTGAATCCGTTACTTCTTGTTCTACCCTGGTTAAAAGCCGTAAGAACTTTTCCTACCTCTCCTTTATTAAATCCCTTTATCCACTTAAAAACTTCTATCAGATAGCCCCTTACTCTGCGTCTCTCGAGTGAGTGTAATTTTAATAGCTTCAATCTCTTCGCATAACTAAAGTTACGCATTCCTTGTATCATTTTGGTCATCCTTCTCTGCACTGTTTCTAACGAGGCTATATCCATCCTGTAATATGGAGACCAAAACTGAACCGCATAGTCTAGGTGAGGCCTGACTAGAGCCAGATAAAGCTTTAGAATAACTTCCTCACTTCTACTTTTAACACTTCTGGTAATGAATCTTAATACTCTATTAGATCTATTTCTGGCCTCAATACATTGTTTCCTAGGTCGGAGGTCTGGGCTCACCCTCACTTCAAGATCTTTTTCACCTTCTGATCTTTTCAGCGATATATTGCTTATGGTGTATCTATTACCAGGGTTTTTTCTACCAACATTCATAACGCTGCACTTATCAATATTAAACTCCATCTGCCATCTGACTGCCCACTCGTTAAGTGTATCTAAGTCTCCCTGCAATATTTTTACATCAGACTGTGATCCAATAATCCTACCTACCTTAGTACCATCAGCAAACTTGCTGATATCACTGCTAATCCCACTATCCAAGTCGCTGATGTAAATAAAAAAAATAGTAATGGACCCAAAACAGACCCTTGTGGAACTCCACTTGTCACCAGTCCCCATTCAGATTTAGAACCATTAATTGTAACCCTTTGTTGCCTATTACTTAGCCAAGCTCTGATCCAATGAAGAACCTTCCCATCTATTCCATGAGCCTTAACCTTATTTAAGAGTCGCTCGTGTGGTACTTTGTCAAATGCCTTAGCCTACTAAAGTCCAGATCTATTATATCATAATCCTTATCATTATCTGCCGTCTCATAAACTTTCCTATAAAAACTCAATAAATTGGTGAGACATGACCTACCCTTGGTGAATCCATGTTGTGAATCATTGATCAAACTATGCTTATCTAAGTGCTCTCTAATGTTTTTTGCAATAATAGATTCCAATAATTTACCCACCACTGACGTTAGACTTACGGGTCGATAATTCGACTTTCGTCCTCTGTCTCTCTTCTTAAATATGGGAACAACATTTCCTTTCCTCCACAATAATGGCACATCGCCTATCTCAACCGATTTTCTAAAAATGTTCACTAACGACTCACTAACAACCTACTTGCATTCCTTTAAAACCCTGGGATACACTTCATCTGGTCCTGGCGATTTAAAATGCCCCATTTTATCTATAACCTCTTCCCCCATTTCCCTAGTTATCACAATATCTTTGAGTTTCTCCTCATCGCTTCCTTTGAACATCTGTTCACTATCAGGTATCGTCTGTGTATCCTCCTCCGTAAAAACACTTAAGATATAATCATTTAGACTTGTACACATACCTCATCCGTATTTAGGACTCACCCTGTCCTGACCTTAACGGCCCAACTAATTCCCTTGTCTTGGTTTTATATACCTGATAGAACCCCTTTGGGTCATTTTTCGCCTGTCCTGCTACTTTAATCTCATAATTGTTCTTAGCAGCTCGAGTTAATTTCTTCACTGTCCTTGCCATCTCGTTATACTGTTCTTTGCTTACCAATCCTGCCTTGAACCTTATATAAATGTTTCTTTTTAGTCCAATTTTGTATTTTAAATTAGTGGTCATCCATTTTGGATCACTCTTTCTGGACCTTATTTCCCTATAAGGAATATTTCCTTTCTGTCCGTCAATTATATTCCTTACAAATAAGGTATAATCCTCCTCATCCCCGACTTCACTTCCATGTCTAACCGCTCTAATTACCTCCTCATCCTCGACTTCACTTCCATGTCTAACCGCTCTAATTACCTCCTCAGCCCCGACCACACTTCCATGTCTAACCGCTCTAATTACCTCCAGGTGCCTTCCTAATCCTTCATAATTGGCCTTTCCAGCTGTCATCGCCCTGTCCTTACCCTGGGAAAAAAAATCCCCTCCATCCCACACGTCTTATTAATAACCTCCAGGTGTCTTCTTAATCTTGCATAATTGGCCTTTCTGACATTAGGTACTCTATGTTTATTGCCACTTAATTTTCCAACTTCCCATTTTAAGCTAAAATCTGATCGCATAATGGTCGCTATTATCTAACTTTCCACCGACCTTCACATCTGTAACTAAATCGTCTCTATTTGTCAGCAATAGATCTAGAATATTATCTCCTCTAGTAGGCTCCTTGATTGCTTGACTTAGGAAGTTATCCTGGATTATATTTAACAATTCATCTGCGTCGCTGTCAACTATGATTAAATCCCAGTCTATATTCCTAAGATTAAAATCTCCCACCACGCATAGTCGATTATATCTGCAGGCCTTGTTTATTTCTTCCCATATAGGAGCTGAATCCTCTTTACATCAGTTTTGGAGGCCTATACACTACACCCAAACCATTTCTCAGTTCCCTCCGTAACCTCTACCCATATAGACTCTATGCTGGCATCTGTTTTTATAACATTATTAACACAACACTGCAATGCTCTCTTGCATAAAGCGCAACTCCTCCCACCTTGCCTGCCAACTCTGTCCTTGTGAAATAACTTATACCACACTATCTCGACTTCCGGATCAAATACCTTTCCTGACATATTATTATCATCGTTATCATTAACATCTCTATCATAATTTGGTGTGTGTGTGTGTGTTGTGGTGTGTGTGTGTGTGTGGTGTGTGTGTGGTGTGTGTGTGTGTGTGTGTGTGTGTGTGTGTGTGTGTGTGTGTGTGTGTGTGTGTGTGTGTGGAGGGAAAGTTTATGTGCAGGAAAAACTACACATAAATAAATATTCGCCTCTGTCCCAAGGTTGTGCCGCCCCCCAGAAAGGCTGTCTTCCTCTTATGAAATCCAGCTGTCCTTCCCTTCCTCCCTCCTTCGTCCAGCTGTCCCTCCCTCCCTCCCTCCCTCCCTCTCTCCCGCGTGTGACGTTCCCGATACCTTATATATATATATACCGGCCGACGAGACAACGTTTTTTTCGACGAGACACGTTTTCGTCACAAACATATATATACACAATATCCCAAACGTCTTTATTCTCTCAGTACATTCTCGCAGACAGAATGCAAAATAATCATGTTTTTATAAATAACTCGAAAATTATGCGGTTTAATTGAAAAAGTGTATAGAGAAGCATAGATAGAACAGACAGAGCTACCTAATGTGCCATAACATAATCAGTTTGGGATTCATGTAATTGAGAAAATGTACCTGGCACGTCTTCCCCTTCTCTCCTCTCCCCCTCCTTCCCCACCTTCACACTAAGAAAAAAAGGTGCAACTTTGCACCTTTAAAGGTGCAAAATGATGTCACATATTTTGCATCTCTAAGGTGCAAAGTTGTACCCTTAAGGGTGCATAGTTGCACCTCTTAAGGTGCAACCCCCTTTAGGGGTGCAACTGTGCACCCTTATGGGTGCAAATTTGCATCCTTATTAAAGGTGCAAAATCGGTGACATAATTTTGCATATTTTTTTC
>JACEEZ010018460.1:112500-147500 GCA_016584305.1 Chionoecetes opilio | reverse complement strand
TCGTGATGGTGAGGGTTTTGGTGGTGGTGGTGGTGGTGGTGGTGGGTGGTGGTAGTGGTGGGGTTTTTTGGTGGTGGGGTGTGGTGGGGGTGGTGGTGGGGTGGGGGTTGGTAGGGTGGGGTAGTGGTGGTGGTGGTTTTTTGTGGTGTGGGTGGTGGTGGGGGTGGGGTGGGGGTGTGGTGGTGGGCAGGTGGTGGGTGGGTGGTGGTGGGTGGGGGTAGAGGTGGGGTGGTGGGGTGTGGTTGATGGTGGGGGTGTGGTGGGGTTTGGTGGTAGTGGGGGTTTTGGGGGTGGTGGGGGTGTCGGGGTGGTGGTGGTTTTTTGGGGGGGTAGAGGTGGGGTGGTGGTGTGGTGGGGGTTGTGTGGGTGGCTGGTGGTGGTGGGGGTGTGGTGTGGTGGTGGTGTGGGGGTTTAGAGGTGGGGTGGGGGTGGGGTGGTGGTGTGGTGGTAAGGTGGTGGGGGTGGTGTGGTGCGGGTGTGGGGTGGGGTGGGGTGGGGGGGTGATGGTGGTGTCGTGGGGTGTGGTGGTGGTGGGGTGGTTATGGGGGTTTGGTGGGGTGGGGTGGTGTGGGGTGGTGGGGGTGGGTGGTGGTGGTTTTTGGTTGTTGTGTTGTTGTTGTTGTTTTTGTTTTTGTTTTTGTGCGGTGTGGGGTGGTGGTGGTGTGGTGGTGTGGTGTGGTGGTGGTGGTGTGGTGGTAGAGGTGGTGGTGGTGCTGGTGTGGTGGTGGTGGTGGTGGTGTGGTGATGGTGGTGTCGTGGTGGTGTGGTGGTGGTGGTGGTGGTAGTGGTGGTGTGGTGGTGGTGTGGTGGTGTGGGGGTGGTGGTGGTGGTGTGGTGGTGGTGTTGGTTGTTGTTGTTGTTGTTGGGAGTTTGAAGGGGCCGTGTAGGCTGTGGTGCCACAACCTCTAGTGCCCCGAAGGTGCAGGATGCAAATGAATCAGCAGGTTAGATCCTGTGCAGTTGGCCAGACTTCTGTAGGAAGGTCCTGGTGTGCTTGAGGATTTTGAAGGCCAAGCCGGGGTCTGGAGAGCCACCCAAGAGGTCGGCTAGAGTTGGTCTGCGGAGGAGGAGTGGATATAGTGATTGGAGGAGTGCCGTGCGGTGGGAGTGGTGGCGAGGACATTGCAGGAGGAGGTGTTCAGGTGTGTCCAGGTATGTGGGGCACCAGGGGCAGTGAGGGTCATCAGTCATGCCCAGTTTGTGTAGGTGAGAGTTGAGGCGGGTGTGGCCAATCCGGAGTCTGGTGACTGCGGTGTCCAGGGCACGGCTGGGGGAGTGGGTCCACCAGTGGTGTCGTGTGTCATGTCGTATTCGTCCAAGTGAAGTGTACTGTAAGGCGTCAGTCAGCTCTGTGTCCCAGTGTCGGTTGCATGTAGTCTGAAGGTTAGTCAGTGAATCAGTCAGGTCTGTGGTCATGTCTATGGGAGAAGGGAGAGAGTGTGCCTCTGCTGCCGCCCTGTCGGCCACAGTGTTGCCCCTGACACCAATGTGGGAGGGCACCCACTGAAGGTGAATGAGATGGCCAGAGGGGGATAAGTGAAGCAAGAGGTGGTGGATGTGAAAGCAAAGGGCATGGTGAGTGTGAGGGCGGTGACGACGGAGAAGTTGGAGGGCTGTGAGGGAGTCAGTGAAGTGGTTACAGCACAGGAGGGGGCACGGTGGTGGCATACTTGATGCCCTCCCTGATGGCAAAGAGTTCTGCCGTGAGGATGGAGGCAGTGGGTGGCAACCTCCAGGCGGTGGCAAGTGACCTGGCCGGGATGAAACATGGCCGCACCGACGGATGGAGGGGCTGGCAGACGGGAGCCGTCGGGTAAATGTGGAGGGAGTTATTGTAGCGGGTGGTGGTAGGAGGGAGTAAAAAAAAGGTACCTGCCCTGCACCGGACGGGCAGCCTTGGACCATGGTGTAGGTGTGTGAAGGGACAGAGAAATTAGAGAAGAGAGAGGAAACCAAGGGCCCAGGGGAGAGGTCTTCTCCAGAGTGCGAAAGGAGGGGGGAGTCACACGGATAGAAGCAAAGAAGGAGAGGGCTCGCTCTACGAAAGGTGTGTGGGCTTGATACGGTAGGGGGCCATGAAGAGGTTCCCTACCGTGTCGGAGGAGGAGGGAGTGGGAGGGCATGGCAGCTAGGGGAGGAGGCCAAGCTTGGTGTAGGTGCGGACAAGGAGGGTGGAGCGTCGGTGTGACAGGGAGGGGAGGGAGGATTCTGCCTGAAGGGCTGTGACTGGGGAGGACCTGAAGGCCCCCAAAGCTATACAAAGGGCATTATTCTGGATTACATCTAACTTGTGGAGGAGGGAAGGTGAGGCCGCACCATAAACCTCACACCCGTAGTCTAAGCGGCTACGGATGTAAGTGCTATAGAAATGAAGGAGGGTATTCCTGTCCGCACCCCACTTGACCCCTGCAAGGGATTTCATTAAGTTAAGCCTCTTGAGGCACATGGTCACCAGGTACTGTATGTGGCGGCCCCAGGTTAGGCGGGGGCCATCCAACAGTAAACCAAGGAATTTGTGCTGGGTTTTGAAGGAAATTGGGGACCCATTAATGGTGACCATTGGGATGTTGGGAATACGCCTTCGGGTGAAGCACAGAAGGCTAGACTTCTAGGCACTCACCGTCAGGCTCCAACGGGAGGTCCATGAGTGGACGGCATCAAGCCCACGTTGAAGATGGTCTTGAGCCTCCTGGATAGTGGGAGCAGAGCAAATGAGAGAGATTTCATCAGCATAGATGAGTGCATGTGTGCATGGAGAGCAGGGAAAGTCTGAAAGTAAGATGTTGAAGAGGACAGGACTGAGGGGAGAACCCTGTGGGACGCCTCTGGTGACCGGGTAAGACCTGGAATGGGTGTTCCCGATCACCAGAGAGAAGGACCTGGAAGACAGGAAGGATTTAACCCATTGGAGAGGGGAGCCATGCATTCCCAGGCGGGCAAGTTTTTCAATGATGGCATTATGGGAGGAGGTGTCAAAAGCTGCTTGGAGGTCAATAAAGGCTATTAGTGTGAATTGTTTGTGGGTAAATCCTTCTTGTATGTGGTGCTCCAGCTGGAGCAGGGCATCCAGGGTGCCCCGGTGAGGACAAAACCCGAACATATTTGATGGAAGAAGGTGCTTGTGTTCCAACCACCATGTCAACCTACACCGTATTATTTGTTCTACTACTTTACTAAGATTAGAGAGAAGGCTAATGGGTCTATAGGAGGAAGCCTCAGACGGAGCCTTGCCAGGCTTAAGAATAGGAATTGTGATGGCATGACGCCGCACAGAAGGGAACGTCCCCGACAGCCAGCTGGCGTTGAAGACGTCCAGGAGGAGGCGGGCCAGAGCATCTGGGAGGCGGCGAAGAAACTCGTTCGGGATGTTGTCCGGACCCGCCGCCTTCCCGGCGGACAGTGCGTGTAAAGCAGAGGAAAGTTCCTGGGGGGTTATAGCAGTGCTAATTGTATGGCCGGTGTGTGAAGGGGATAACACAGGTGGGGGTACGGGGTCTGGAGAGCCGAGTGTAGTGTGAATGTGGGAGGCAAGGCACTCGACTTTGTCGGCATCAGTGATGAGGAGGGCACCGTTACTAGTTAACGGGAAAGTGAATGGGGGCTGAGGGTGGACCATCTTCCTGAAAAAGGACCAAGCCCGGGAGACTGAGGAGGAGAAGGACAGGGAAGCACAAAAGGAGGCCCATGCAGAACGTTTCTCATCAAGAATAACACGTTTGCATCGGGCCTCCAATAAACGGAAGCGACTACGGAGCAAGGGAATGGGGTTCTAACGCCACGCAGTGAAGGCGTGGCGTTTGGCCTGAAGGGCTGCCGCACACTTCCGGGACCACCAAGGGACCCGGAAAGAGCGGGAGGGGTGGGAAGTGATTAGATGAAAGTGGTGGGACCCCACGTCCACCAGGGTGACCGTGAGGTATTGAATTATATCCGATGAAGGGAGGGTAATGGGAGGGGTAAGTGAATTTAATTCTGATTGAAAAGAGCCCCAGTCTCCTTTGGTGAAGGACCAACGAGGTCTGCGTGAAGGGGGAGGGGGTGGTGGTACTGAAGGGAAGGAAATTACAACAGGAAGATGGTCGCTCCCCATGTAAGGGCCAGTTGTGACAGTGGTGAGGAGGAGGGGGCCATTACCCAGGCAGAGGTCCAAGGTGGAGGGGTTCCCTGAAACTGGATCAGTCCTGGTAGGGAGGCCAGGTGGAGTAAGGAGAGATAAAGAAACACTGTCCGCCAGAAAGCTCGAGAGGGACCTGCCCGAGCGGTTTCTTCGGCTCCTGGGGAGGGCCGGTTCCCAGAGGTCATGATGAGCATTAAAATCACCCATTATTAAAGCTGGGGAGGAAAGCTGAGAGAACAAGTGCTGGAATTCCTGAAGGGTTATATCTAAACATGGATTGTAAATCAAAAGAATCTGAAGGGGCCCTGAATCAAAGATAACAGTCACCCCCAGGTGCTCCAGGCCACCTCCAGGGAAAGGAGTGATAGTGAGAGGGCTAGAAGAGAGGGATCGGTGGACCAGCAGAAGCAGGCCGCCTCCTGCCCCGCCGGTCCCCCTGTCCCTCCTGTAGGAAGCATAGTTGGGAAAGGAGGTGGAGAATGCGTCTGTGAGCCACGACTCACAGACGCCAACAACTAGAGGAGTGTATGATGAGAGTGTGGTTTTAAAGACTGGAAGTTTCCGGTACAGAGACCGGGCGTTCCAGAAGATGAAGTGGGAGGGGAGTAAAGGACTCACTGCGTGAGTGACATAAAGAAGGTAATGAGGCCTGGCAGGCATCGAATGAGGCAGTCTCTAAGGCAGGAACCTGAAAGAAGGAGATTAAAGAAATCAAGTGCTATGGGTGCAATTCCCTTAATGAAGGCTGGCCATGCAAAGCCGAAGCATGCTGGGCTTGAGAAGGAGGAGGCGGCGCAAGGCAGCACTACCCAGTGAGGGCAGGGGCTGCTGGGCTGTGGCGGCTGGGCATGGGGCTGAGGCTGTGGAGGCAGGGAAGAAACATGGCGGAGTGGGGGACCAGGTAATAAGGGGGTAGGAGGATGAAAAACAACCTCCACAGCCTCCCTATAAGGCCCCTCCGGCAGGAAGGCGGGTCTGTGCCCTTGTTTAAGGGCGGGTATGGTAAGGTGCCGGGGGGGACGGTCGGCGTCTTTGGGGTTTTGGGGAAGGGGATCCACTGGCAGTGGGTGGGCGGGTGGGGGTGACGCAACCAGCAGCAATCTGGACTATGTTGACTGTGGGGCTCAATGGCTTGGCAGGGGCAGGCTGACTGGCAGGGGCAGGCCCTGGAGCAGGCAGGCAGGGAAGGTGCCGAGTAGGGGAGGGCAGCTCTTGTGCTGGGGGCCCCCTGGGACGGAAGGTCCCAGGGAGGATGCCCCTCAGCTGCCGCTTCACGTCTGACATGGAGCAGGTAGCCTCGTGCTGGAGCTGTTGCACTTGCTCTGCCTGGAGGTAAGCCGGGCACTGCTTATAGGTGGGGCGGTGGTCACCACCACAAAAAAGGCAGGACACCGGCCGGGCCACCCTCTGCAACATGAAAGCCGCTGCAATTACTGCAGCGGACCTTCATGTTGCAGGTGGCATTACCGTGGCCAAAAAGGAAACAGCGGGTACACCGGAGGACAGGGAGGGTGTGGGGCCGGACCCGGTAAAACAGCATGTTGAAGGGAGACCCGGTCCGGGAGGGGGCCCCGAAATTTAATTCTGATGGCCATGTTAGCCTCCGTCTGACCGTCGTCCCGGGCGTGAGTCGGGAGCCGTATAACGTCTACAATTTTGGTAGGGGAGTCGTCAAGCACTGTAAGTCCAGTTAGAATGTCGTCATTTGTCAGTTCGGGAGAGATAGGGAAAATTCTCCCGAACATGTAGGTCGGGTCGTCGTCCGATGCCACCCAGCACTCCACGGACCACTCCCCCAGCGTTGTGACAGACTCTGGGGGCTGGGCAAGGTTGTCAAGGTTGACCACCTCAAACTTTAAACCCCTGCCCGCCCCAGTGATGGTCAGAGTGCTTGACACAAACTTTTTGGCGAAGATGGAGCCAAAAACTGCCCTGGACACCTTCCCAGGGTTAATGAAGGACCGGAGCCCCTCAGCTGACCTGATAATGATGAGGCGTGTAGGCTGAGGAGAAGGGCAGGCGGAAGCAGGAGCAGAAGCAGTGGGAGCAGAAGCAGTGGGTGTAGCAACGCGGGGAGGAGGTGAGGCAGTGATTGCGGCGAAGGAGCGTGTAGTTTTGCATGACTTTTCAGTCTGTAGGGTCTCACCAGATGAAGGGGAAGGCGAGCGGGACCTCTTGGGGCCAGATGGTGGTGGTGGTATCGGTGAGCGGCGACGGAGCCTCAGACACTGTTGTTGTGAGGATTACGAACACATTTTATTTTCATACTTATTTTTCGCCACTGCACTAATGTCTCTAGGCACAATATATTACGAATTTTAGCATAAATGGTAAAAACTCGCTTCGCTCGCTTGGAAAATGAATTAAGAGACGAAATATAACTTTCTGCGCCAAATTTCTTCCTTTGCGCCTGTATACCCGCTCTCCACAAAAGTAGTCACAAGAAGAAGAAGAAGAGGAAACATTTTACAAGCCTATATGACACCTGATTTCGGCTGAAATAGGTGTCCAAGCGAGCGAAGCGAGCTTGGACAAAAATGGCGTTGCTCTCGGGACGGCCTTAAGGCAAGGACGGTCGCTTTTATTATTGTTTGTTTATGTTATTTTGACCCTTATGAGCGTGGTGTATAGAGTTCAATAATGTGGGGAATATATATTTGTTCCTTTTTGGTGTTTAAGTGAAGGGTTAATAGTGATGTATGGAAAGATTGTTAATATTTGATTGATACAGGGTTGAGAGCAGGATTTCCCAACCGGGGGGGAAATTTCCCCCAGGGGGAAATACTTCCCTGGGGGGAATTTTCCAGATTCTAAAGGGGAAATTTACCCTGAGGGGCATCTAAATTACTAGCATTTAGTCGACAGAAGAAAAAATGTCTTAGAATACGGCTATTGACTTTTCTTCAAGTATATATAGGCCTCTTCCATTTGCGACATTTCAAAAACCAGTTCACGGAACCCAAGAATTCAGGCGTTCCATTTGCGCACGAAAACCTGGGTCCGAGGCGACGCGCATAGTGACTCAGCAAAACCCTTGAACTTTCTCTACCCACATTGGGAGGTCGGTAGCCTGGGTAGAGTTTTCAGTTCATAACAAGCAATGGCCGCCTTGGGCCCTATTTCTCTTATCGTGAAGGGTTTTCCGTATGCACGAGTCGGAGAGGATGTCAGACAAGCCTACAAGGGGCACTGGTGGAGGAAAGCGGTCCCGCGATCTTAAACTTGATATGATCCCTTCACATCACAGCTGAGTTACCACTTAGTACATCATTTATTTCTGTTTATCATCAGAATCATCGTATAATGCGAGCACAGCCCTACACAAGACAGGAGAAAACGCCCCTTCCTCTTGCCTCGCCAGCTGAGTTTGTTTGTAAACAAAAAAACGGGGTTTTTGCGTTCCATTTGTGACACGCGAACCCAGAACCAGGAACTGAACCCAACCCTGAACTGAAAGAACTGGTTCCTGGAACTTGGGCACAAATGGAAGAGGACACACACACACACACACACACACACGTGACCACAGATTTGTAAATAAAGTGGATTATCTGCTGAATAAACACGCATATTTCTATTGACCTAATGAATACATGAATGTCAATGCAATATATTACAGTTATTGAATGCCTGAAAAAAATATGGAAAAGTTACGTCACTTACTTGGTCGGCTGGTGGCTGATGGTGGTGGTGATGGTGGTAGTTGTGGTTGTGCTGGTGGTGGTGATGGTGGTAGTTGTGGTTGTGGTGGTGGTGGTAGAGGTGTCTGGTTGGTATTCTTGATGTAGACACTTTCGCCACACTAGAAGGAGAAGAATAAAGGAGATGAGGAGGAGGAGGAGGAGGAGGAGGAGGAGGAGGAGGAGGGTAGAAGAAGGAGGTGGAGTAGGGGTAGTGTGAGAAAGACACAGTATGTAAAGCATTGTATGGTATTGGATGTGAGGTTGAAAACAGGTTGAATTCATTTCATCTTGATAATGAATCTGCTGGAAAGCAGGAGCAGCTTCTTCAATAGTTAAACACACAAGGGCAAAGGCAATCTGAAGTTCAAGCTTCAGTAGCAGGAAAGCCATATTCTGAAGAAATTAATATTAAACAGCCTCATAAGAATGTGAAATTCCATAGCCATCACAGTTCTGTAGTAGATTGTGAGGGCTGGAGACGTGAAAGAATGAGGAATAGAAGGGAAAGAAGGATAAATGGGGAAATGGAGGAGGAGAAAGAAAGAGACAGAGAGTACTGATGACGGAGAGGGAGAGGGAGAGAGGCGATGATGTTATGCTTACGCCACATCTTCCTTATCTGCTAGCAAGGGGAGGGCAGCAGCCACCTGCAAATTTGCTGACCACAGCTGAGGGTCCCTCCCGTCCCCCGACGAAAGAGAAGATGAGAGGAGGAGAAGGAGAGAGAGAGAGAGAAAATGAGGGAGAGTGATAGAAGGTGAGGGAGAGGGAGAAAAAGTGAGGAGGCGAGGAAGAAGAATAACGCTGATCCAACACTCTTCACTTCTCGCCGTCACTTCACGCCCTCACTTCACACATTAGTCAGCACTGATATAACCTTTGACCTGTACCCACCAACAGAGGCTCGCCTGCCCCCTAGCAAGGAGGACAGAGGGAGATTCCTTCTAGCTTTGAGTGTGGGCAGACGTGCCTCACTACGCGCTGTGATCAGTGATCACAAGACTAGTGTATTTGTCTAAGTGCAGCGAGCGAGTTAGGTGGTATTCCTTCCAAGTACACGCGCTCAAGTATGTGGCTGAGTTCCACTCTGCCGCTCCACGCACGCCACGCCCTAAACCAACGCCCGCCACTCCGCTTGTGTCCTGGTGGTTTTGCCCCTGTGTTTCTCCTGGGCTCCTGAGATGAAGGGGCCACGGCGGGGCAAATAGCGGCGCTCGGCGTTGCCCCTATGGCTCTTCTCCTGAGCCCCAGGGACGACGGGGCTTCGGCGGGACGACTAAGGAATACCCCGCATAACCCCAGGGGCGGGAAGTGCAACTTTACGAGACCAAGACGTCCCAGCAACACTGCCCGCCCCGGTGGTGTTTCCCCTGGGGCCGCATGGCTTCCCGGAGCCGCCGTGGGGCAACCAAGGGGCGCCCTACTTTGCCCCAGGGGGTAGGGAAGTGCAACTCTACGAGACCATGACGTCCCTCCACACTACCTGCCCCTGTGGCCTCTCTTCAGGGTCCTTGGGGAGCCACTGGGCGCTGGGGCCAGACACTAGCGACGGGCCTGGGGCGGAGGTGAAACTCTACGCGACTACAACGCCCTACTAGATACCTCCTTCAGGAGGCTTCCCCTGGGTTTCCCCCCCGGGACCCCGGGGCATTACGAGACACCTGCAACAGGATCTTAGGACCTCTTGAGTACCACATACAGGTCTTCCTGAAGGCGACGCAGCAGATGGTGATGTATCTATATGATTGACAGTGCATGACAGGGGCGGGCGATTAATGGATGCCCCCGGGGCAACTATGCAAGCTAGGGGACTCGGGGGGAACAGGGAGGGTCGCCCCCCGGCAAATGCCGGGGCGTTACTAGCCTGGGGAGGTAAGCTCCCCGTATCTCCGAAGCTATGGGCACTGTCCCGTGTACTTTCCGGTACAAGGAGATAAGCCCAACCCGGCACCTTCAGGTAGAGGTGCCGGGGTTAATTATCATGCCACGACCAGCGACCGATTGGATAGAACCATAGCGGGTTGGGGGGGCCGCTAAAACAGGAGCTACGTATATCAACACCCCCCGTTGAGCCCGCGCACGCAATTTCCTTCCCCCCCCTTCGGGAGTAGGGCGGCGTGGAGCTTAACATAGATTATGCAGAGGAAGAATTAAGGGAGGATACCTTCACAGGTAATATTACTGTAAAGAAACTGAATCCTACTACTAACGCTTTCACACAAAGGTTTGATTCACAGGTGCCTCATGTCAAAAACTGTAGCGATCCGATTAACCAGTCAAGTAGCAACGACAATGCTAAGAAGTCTTTCCTAATTCATTCTAGTCCACCAAGTCAGTTAGAGAATAGTGCAATACAACGGCTGGCAGATCTCCTCTCGGTAAAGCAGGCCAGAGAAAATCTTCCACGCCCAGAACCAGAGGTGTTCAAAGGGGATTTGTTTAAATTCACAGCATGGCTAACAAACTTTGAGCTTTACATAGAAACAAGAACTGATAACTTTGTTGAGAGACTTTTCTACCTAGGGAAGTACACAGATGGAGCAGCACAGAATGCCATTAGTGGATTACTATCACTGCACACTGAAGATGCATACAAGGAGGCAAAATACATAATAACCAGTAGGTTTCGTGATCCATTGCTCATGCCTACAGGAAAGAATTGTATGCATGGCCAAAGATTACTCAACATGATTGTCCTGCTTTAATGGATTTCTTTGACTTCTTGCTGAACTGTAAAAGGGCAATAAGCAGTGTGCCACAATTGGCTGTCTAAAATGATCCTGAGGAGAAAACAGAAACTTTGGGGTCAACACCTTCACTACTTGAAAAATAGAACACAGCTGCTTATGAATATAACAAAAGATATAGGTTCTACCCTTCATTTGAAACATTTTGTGGATTTATACGAAAAGAGGCAATGAAGGCATGCATCCCTGTTTCATCTTACAGTGCAGTTATGGGTAATCTGAGCAGCCAAAGGAACTTTTCAGCTGCACCTAAGGGTAGCAACAGCTATGCAGCCAATACTAATAGAACAGGAAGTAGAAGCTTTAAGACATAAACTGCAGAAATAAAAGCAACAACTAAACCTGAAGGTAACAAAATTTACTACAAAACAAAACACAAGCAATAAGAAAACCACTTTGTCGTCTTTGCCAGGAGGAACATGAACTAGATGTGTGCAAAGATTTTAACAAACTTGACATCAATTCAAGGTTTGATTTTGTGCAGAAGAATTTGTTATGTAGAGGATGCTTGAAATATGGTCACAGGAAGAAAGATTGCCGCAGTAAAAAATGCTGCAACATTTGCCAAAGACACCATCCAACTTCTCTTCATTGTGATGCTCTCCTACAGAATGCCAGCTCCTTTAACAGAGAATCAGAAAGTGCAAACCATTCAAGGCCAAATGAGAAGAGCTTGGCTGTCTCAAACAGAATTAGGATCACCCAGTCAGTACTAGGAGATACACACAGCATGATTGTACCAGTGTGGCTAAACCACAATAGCAATGTACACAACAAAGCATTGGTGTATGCATTACTGGATGATCAGTCTGATGCCTGTTTCATAAAAGAGGAAACTCTAGAGAAGATGGGAGTTGAGGGAACCCCAAGGGTACCCTTAAACTTGCCCACAGTAATGGGGGAAGGGGTTTTGTGCCTTGCACAAAAATCAGTGGACTAGTGGTACGAGGAAATCAATGAGCATAATGCCATTCAGCTTCCCACCTACATACTCTAGAAAAAATATTCCAGCAAGAAAGGTTTCAGATTCCTCGACCTGAGACAGCCAGAGGATGGACACATTTGAGAAATATTTTCTGACAAGCTAATGCCTTACAACTCAAATGTGGAGATAGGACTTCTAATTGGGTATAAATTGCATCAGGGCAATCAAGCCAAAGGAGAATATTCCAGGGAATGATGAAGATCCATATGCACGCAGGACAGAATTGGGAATGGGGCATTGTTGGAAAAGTTGCTCCTGACAGCGTGCCACAACATGTATCGTGCAGGGGCATAGAACAATAGCTCAAGAGGTTACCATTAATGAGGAAAACGAAAGTCAGTTTCCTTGTTGTTCCATCAAAGAAAAAGGGAAAATAGTCAATCCAGCTGAAGTCAGAAAAATGTTTTAAAACTGGACTTTAATGATAAAGGGACAGAAGATATTCCCGTTTCCTATGAGGAAAAGAGATTCCTGAGTAAGATGATAGAGGGAGTTCCATCACAGAATGATGGACATTATGAATTTCCTCTTCCTCTTAAAAGTGATAATGTAAAACTGCAAAATAACAAGGAAATGGCCTTTACACTTTTGTTAAAGTTAAAAGGAAATTCCAGAAAGAACCAAAATATCAACAGGATTATAAGAAGTTTATGCAAGATCAAATTGACAATGGCTATGCAGAAACTATACCAGCAAAGGAAATGTTACGGCTGATGGTCATGTTTGGTACATACCGCACCATGGTGTGTCTCACTCAAAAACAACCGGGTAAAATAAGAGTAGTATTTGACTGTAGTGAAAAACTACAAGAATCAGTCATTGAATGGCTATCGGGTACAAGGCCCAGATCTCACCAACAAACTCATTGGAGTGCTTTGTAGATTTCGGCAGAAAGTAATTGCATTTGTATGTGACATAGAAGCAATGAACCACCAAGAAAAGGGTAAACCCAGAAACTAGAGACCTGCGGGCGTTTTCTATGGTGGAGACGTGGGGGACCCACAAGAGAAAATAGTTGAATTAGAATGAGGGCTCACCTGTTTGGAGCAACATCATCTCCAATGTTGCCAACTTTGCACTCAAGAAAGCTGGCAGATGATTATGAGAGTCAGTGTGGATCCGATGCAGCCAACTTTATAAGAAAGGATTTTTATGTTGATGACGGACTCAAATCAGTCTCAACTGCAATGGAAGCCATAAGTCTCATAAAGAGGAGCAAGGACTTGTGTGAATTAGGAGGCTTTCATCTCCAAAAATTCTTATCAAACAGAAAAGGAATTTATTAGCAGCAATACCCACCTGATGAAAGGAATGCACCATGAAGAATTTAGCCCTGTATGAAGACTAAATGCCTATAGAAAAACTCTTGGAGTAGAGTGGTGTGTAGAATATGATACCTTTCAATTCAGAATTCCCCTAAAGGACAAGCCATTAACAAGAAGAGGTATATTGTCAACTGTGAGGTCTATATATGATCCATTGGGACTAGTATCACCTTTGATTCTCATTGACAAAAGAATACTCCAAGACTTATGCAGAATGGAGTAAGTGGGATGATAAGGTACCACAGCATGTAAGGCCCAAGTGGGAACAGGGGAGAAATGAGCTATGCTTTGTTACAACAATTTGAAAATACCAAGATGGTATAAGCCTGATTCATTTGAGGATATCAAGAAAGTTGAACTTCATCATTTCTCAGATGCCAGTCAGGAAGGATATGGCCAGGGGTTCATACATCAAATTGTCAATACTGATAACCATATACACTGTGCCTTGTAAGGGCAAAATCAAGAGTCCTACCCCTCCGAGCTATCACTATTCCAAGACTGGAACTTACAGCAGCAGTTGTGTCTGTGAGAATTCATGCATTGCTGAAGAAGAACTTAGCTATCAGAATATTCAAGAAGTGTTTTGGACTGATAGTAAAGTAATTCTGGGGTTATCAACAATGACGCCTTTAAAATTTCATGTATATGTAGCCAACAGAGTTCAGCAGATAAGAGACAAAACTTCACCAAAAAAATTTGGGAAAAATGTGGAAACTGAAAAGAACCCAGCAGATCATTCTTCTAGGGGACTGTCTGTACAAGAGTTGATTAACACAACACTTGGTGGAATGGTCCAGAGTTCCTTTGGCAGCATTTTGACATAACTGACAACTCTTAGAAAGTAAGAATATCATAGATGATAATGATCCTGAAGTAAAGAGAGTTGTGTCATGTGCTACACAAATGACAGCATCCACCAGTATACTGGAAAGGCTGAATTATTTTTCTGATTGGTTTCGTGCCAAGAGGAGTATTGCAGTATGCCTCAGACTCCAAAGAATCTTCAAGAACAATGCCAGCAGAATAAGTAAAGTCAAGCAGGAATACATCCCAGTCACTGCTGGAGAATTAAAAGGGGGCCAAAATGAGATCATAAGACAAGTTCAAGCTGAGACATTTTCAGATGAAATAAGAACATTGAAAAGGTGCAATAAATAGTGGACTTTACCACATGTGAACAGAATTGATAGAAGGAGCAGAATAGTGAAGAAAACAAGCCAGCTGTACAGCTGATCCTTTATAGATGAAAGTGAGATACTCAGAGTTGGTGGACGGATCAGGCAAGCTACCTTGCAGAAAGAAACAAGACATCCAGCTATCTTACACAAGAATTCACACATAACTGAATTAGTGATCACCACTACCACAACAAAGTGTGCCACCAGGGTAGGGGTATTACACTGAATGAAATTAGAGCATCTGGGTACTGGATTATAGGAGGATCTTCTCTGGTAGCAAGACATGTCTCTAAATGTGTTGTTTGCAGAAGGGTTTAGAAGTGACACACGAGGGCAGAAAATGGCAGATCTTCCCACAGATAGGCTAGAGCCTGCACCTCCATTCACTTATGCTGCAGTTGACTACTTTGGCCCATTCTATATCAAAGAGGGACGTAAAGAACTTAAAAGATATGGAGTACTCCTTACATGTATGGTGTCACGAGCAATCCATCTGGAAACGGCAAACAGTCTGGATAGTGACTCATTTATGAATGCTTACCGTCGCTTCATTGGACGGAGAGGACCAGTTAGTCAGTTAAGATCAGATCAAGGAACTAACTTTGTAGGTGCAAATAATGAACTTTCAGATCGTTTGAAAGAAATTAATCGGGAGAAAATCAGAACTGAATTGTTGAAAGACAGTTGTGATTGGATTAATTTCAAAATGAATGCACCACATGCTAGCCACATGGGTGGTGCATGGGAAAGACAGATACGTACAGTAAGAAATATATTGTCGGTGGTACTTGATCAAAATGGAGCTCAGTTAGATGATGAATCACTAAGAACCTTCATGATAGAGGCAGAATCTGTTGTAAATGGTCGTCCCTTAACTGTGGATAATCTGAGTTCACCTGATGGTCTAGAACCATTGACACCCAACACCTTACTCACCATGAATTCTAAGGTTGTATTGCCTCCTCCAGGCAATTATGCGATAACTGATTTGTATTCAAGAAAGCGTTGGCGTAGGGTGCAGTTTCTGGCAAATTAATTCTGGTCAAGGTGGAAGAAGGAATACTTGCAGTCACTTCAGTTAAGAAATAAATGGGTAAAACCTCAAAGAAATCTAAAAGTAGATGATGTTGTAATAGTGAAAGATGACACTTTGTCAAGAAACAGCTGGAAGTTAGGAAGAATAGTAGAGGCTCTTCCTGGCGATGATGGTCTTGTTAGGAGAGTGAAAGTAATGCTGGCAGACTCAAACCTAGATAGCAAAGGTAAACGTGTAAAGGCAGTGAGTATTTTTGAACGGCCTATCCACAGTCTTGTACTCTTGTTAGAAAGTAAAACTCAGAGAGACCAGGGTATCCCCACCGAGGAGCCAAATTAATTCCTTTATACTCTGAAGATGAATGACATATTTTCTACACGCTTACCTTATATACTCTTTTGTAATTTTTATACTTTTATACCCATACTCATGTAATTGAATACTCAGTAGCTAGATTTAGGGTAAATTGTACTTACAATTTAAAGGAGCCATGTAGATGTGGCATATATTGTATATGCCTCATATGATTTTAGTATCTTTAAGGAATTATAATCTCACTGAGATGGCGCCCATAAATCGAGTTGTCGCTACCCTATGAATCAAGGTACTCTATACCCAACCGCCGATGTTCCTTTGTTTGTGAAGACAGTCTGTCGCTTATACATGGCGATTATCAGTAGACAGGCGGGGATAATAGCAGGGTGAGCTGTACACAAGGGCACAGAGGTATGTTATTTCTCAGTTTTTCTTTGTATTAATGACTTGTTATGAGATATAGTACTGACATGACATGTATACTAGTTGTAGACTTCATCTAAGATAAGTGTGTAACGGGAAACTTGTGTAATCATCGTATAAATAAAGGAAGAAGCGGTGATAGGAATTCTGCTGATAACAGTACGTACGTATCCATTACAGTTTCACGGCGACATGTGGTCTGGCAATAAAGAAAATTCCTACAACGAGTTTCTGTGACCTGATGTCAGTCCATGAGTCAGTGCTAAACCGAGTCCTGAAGTAAAATGAGCTCATCCGGCTACACATGTAGTATTTACAACTAAGTAAATACATGTCTTAATCCTTATACAAGGAGTACTGCCATTCCATTACTATATAAGAGTAAGTCGCCTCACCTTAAGCGAGTGGCAGCGATCCACCACGCCAAAGTTGCGCAGTTGTTCGTAGATACAGCTGATCCTGTCGGGCGTCTCGGGGTGTGTGGCGTCGGCGTAGCTCAGGTGTTGCTTCATGTCCACACTGTACACCTGACACACACCCCACGGTCCCTGCCGGAGCCACTCTGGACCTGCCAGGGAGACAGTGAGGCATAACACTCATCATAACATTAAAACATATGAAAATAAGGAAACTACAAGAGGCCATTCATCTATTTAGGGGAGGCGGTAGCAGAGTGGTTAGCGTCTTCGAGTGGCGTTCTCGGTGACCTAAGTTCGATCCCCGACGAAAACCAAAACCTTTCTGCACCGTCCAGTGGCCTAAGAACACCCACATGCTGCCCATTAACTCTGCCTTGGATTGCCAGTGCATGGGAGGACACAGGGGGGCGGCATACGCCCCTAATCACAGGCGTCACTATAACACTCCTGCCTGCGCCACCACGGGCGAGGGCCAACCATTACTAATTAATCCATAGTCATATAGTAAAGAGCCTTGTCAAATCTGCCTAATCTATTCGGATAGTTCTTCCTTGGACCTTCCTTAAGAGTTCACTTGTTTCGGTAATCAGCCCTGTCATCTGTAAACAGCCAGGTTGACTCAGGAAGGCTGTGCCAGTTTTTCAGTTTAGGGAATTCAGAAGCAGCATGTAGATGACTGAAATGTCTTCCCTTATCAGCCATCTCACATGTCTTAGGATGGCATACATTTTTCGTCTTCAAATTAGTAACATCTTAAGACAGTTAATAGGAGGATCCATATCCACATCCACCTAGATGTTGAAGTGGTTGTTAGGAGCTGCTCTGAGTGGCAAGGCGAGTACAACACACGAACACATGGGACACTACTAACACTGACTTATTAGCTTCTTTACTGTGTCATGAAATTATGTTACTTATGAAGAGATACAAAGGTTTCATTATATGCAGGTTCACAGCAAGCAAATTCCATTCATGTGAAGACCCAGTTGCATCATTAAAAATAAAGGGTCCTTACTTGTGAGTGGTGGTGTTGGTGAGGCAGTGTCCTGGTAGTGCTTGGTGGTGGTGCCTGGATGGCGGTGTTTGGTGTTGCCCTGCACCAGGTGTCACCAGGGAGGCCAGGGCATGGTGCTTCAGGGTCTGCCAGACCCCTAGTGAGCCCTCATCACACCCAGCACTGCCCGGCACACCTCCGGGGAGGGGCGTGGCCGTGGAGGGCTCGTGAAGGGGTATGTACATATTCACCACACACATTAATGGACAGATCTGGTACTGCTAACACACAACTAATACCTCGCTTAATGCAACCTGGCTTGACAAAGATGAACCCCTTCACGCCCAGATCTTTCCTTTGCTATAAAAAAACCCTCTGTTGTCGAGCCATAAAATTACGAAAAGTAGTTGAATATACCAAATGAGTTAGTGGACAAGAATACTAAACAGGTCATATCTATAAAACATTGTTTATATTCATAAAAAAAATGTCTAATGGTAGCTAAATTACAATAGAAATTACGTTCAAAGGGTTATGAATTATGTTTTCCCGCCTCCCTGAAAAAAAGTACCAAAATTTATTGAACACATGAATAAAAAACTATGCACAAAATTGTTTTCAAATATATGGAAACCCAATGGAAAAATTTATGAGAATATTCAACAGATATTTTGCTTAACACTGATTTTCCAGGACCTTAACTGGTGCATTAACCCCTTGAGACCCAGAACGTAATTTCCATTGTAATTTGGGTACCATTGGACGATTTTTAGTGACTATAAGCATATTTTATAGCTATGACCTGTTTAGTACCCTTGTCGACTAACTCATTTGGTATATTCAGTGACTTTTCGTAATTTTATGGCTAACAACAGACGATTATATATAGCCAAGGAAAGATCTGGGCGTGAAGGGGTTAAACTGATTGATCTGAAAATAGTGTCAGAATCAGATGATGTCAGAAATACATCAGGATTTAGACGAAGTGAATATATGTAGGAACTTTTAGGTAGTATTAATTTCAATGCAAAAGTTAATGCAATGTTTTGGGAGACTGAGTAGGGCTGAAAAAGAGAGGCAGCAAGGAGAATATTATGGGAGTATTATTATTATGGTAGTTCAAGCTTAAAACCCCTTTAAGCCCAGAGCGTAATTTTCATTGTAATATAACCACCATTCGACGATTTTAATGAACATAAGCAATATTATATAGATATTACCTGTTTAGTATCCTTGCCTAATAACTAATTTGGTATATTAAGTAACTTTTCTAAATTTTATGGCTCGACAACATACAATTTTTTATAGCCAAGGAAAGAAAGATCTGGGCGTGAAGGGGCTTTAATACATGTAGCCAATTGTAGGTAATTATTTCAATGCAAAAGTTAATGTAATGTTTTGGGAGAAATTCATGGCATGGCTGAAAAAAAGAGGCCTATGGGAGAATATTATGGGAGTAGGCCTATCTAATGGAGAGAGATATAGGAGTGATGATACATGGTTATATGTTATCAAAGAAGTATATTAATGGAATGGGTAAAGAGGAATAAATGTACTGTTAATAAATATGAAAGATTTCTTTAACATTTTTTTTTTTTTTTTTTTTTTAATAGAGAATTAAGACACATGACTTGACTTTCTTTCTGACTTGATGGCTTGACTTATGACTTGACTGATGACTAGACACACATTACCAGCTCACCTCATAGGCCACGGGGAGCAACACTTGGTGGAGGGAGGATGGCCAGAAAGTCCTGGTTGGTTGGCCATCATGCCGGTAGTGTTGAGTGGCAGGCAGGTTATTAAAGTTGTAGCCCCTTACCCGCCGCCCCCTCGCCGATGTAGTCGTAGTAGTTACTCTCCCTTGGCAGACACGGCCAATAACTACCCTGCTGCTGCTCGTAGCGGTGGTGGATGGAAAAGTACTACAGCACTCTGGGAGGCGAGAAAAGGGATACAAGACATGGTTTTTAACCCCTGGACACCCAGAACGTAGTAATTGTTATTGTAATTTAGGTAGGCTATTAGACAATTTGTAGTGAGTCTAAGCAATGTTTTATAGCTATGACCTGTTTAGTATCCTTGTCCACTAACTACTGTGGTATATTCAGTGACTTTTCCTTATTTCATGGCTGACAACAGACCATTTTATATAGCAAAGGAAAGATCTGGGCGTCAAGGAGTTACATTAAAACTTATAACAAATAATAACAAATAATGATAATAATTGAACCTATGAAGACCAAAATGATAACACAAGAACATTTAAAGTGGTTGTGTTAATGTTATATGTTAAAAAAATTCTTTTTTTACGAAAGTCACTTGTCTTTTTTTCAAACTTTCTGTTACTCTATATACTTTCTTAGCTGTTTCATTAATTTAGTCTTTAGTTAAAGAGAGAGAGAGAGAGAGAGAGAGAGAGAGAGAGAGAGAGAGAGAGAGAGAGAGAGAGAGAGAGAGAGAGAGAGAGAGAGGAGAGAGAGAGAGAGAGAGAGAGAGAGAGAAGAGGAGAGAGAGAGAGAGAGAGAGAGAGAGAGAGAGAGAGAAGAGAGAGAGAGAGAGAGAGAGAGAGAGAGAGAGAGGAGAGGAGAGAGAGAGAAGGAGAGAGAGGAGAGAGAGAGAGAGAGAGAGAGAGGCTACTTGAGTACTTTGTTTGGTTGTTTAGAGGATAATTCCTCAGAGCCATAGTGATCTACCGCTGCAGCTTAGCGATGGCCGAAGCCACCACCCCGGGAGGCGGGTCACGAACCCCCAGCTAACACCCGGTACCCATTCACTGCTGGGTGGACAGGGGCACGGGTTTTAAGAAAGACCACCCATTGTGGCGCCCCTGCTTACGTACTTACTTGAATGTGTTAGGAGAGACTCTGCCTCACGCCTTGAGCAATGTTGATCGAGGGTTTGGACACCGTGTAAGACTGGCAGAGAATCAAATAAAATCAACAAAAGAGAAAGCAGGAAGGGGTAAGTGGGGACAGAGAGAAGAATAGATGGGTGAGAGAAAGGAGGCTAGTATGAGAAAAAGTCTCCGTGGCTTAACCCAGGTGCTGTAAGTGTTTGTATGTTGTTGTGGGTCGGTCTGGACACGTTTTCTCAACTCGCACGAGCAGACAGAAACCACTCTGGGACGGCTTGGCAGGGCATGGGCCTCGAAAGATGGAACCCCGGACACACCCAAGACAACCCCGGGCCATCATACGCCGCCCACCGCAGGGTTCTTCAGTTTTTGCTTGATCTTCTTGTCCTTTCTTCAGTTTTGACTTGTTTTTTTCTTTCTTCTTTCTTCTTTCTTCTTTCTTCTTATCTTAGTTTTTTTTTTTTTTTTTTTGTTTTGTTACATGTCTTGATTTAGGGTTATAGTTTTTACTTGTTCTGTCACTACCATGCACGCACGCACCCCCCCCCCCCCCCCCCAGGCCCCACGGCACCCCAGACGGGCGGCTGCTATCATTCTCAACCCCATCCCCCGATTCCAAAACATACCACAAGGAGGAAAAAATTTGTGAAAAAATGAGTGAAAGAAGTCTGAGATTAAAAGTGTTTTTTTTTTTTGTTTTTTTATCAAAGAGTGGACAGGGGGAGAAGGAATCCGTATAGCGGAGGGACCTACAGTTTTTCGTGGGATCCGAACCACGGTTAGTGGGAGGAAGGCGAGCGGAACGGAGTGGATTGTAGGAGTATAAAGTTTTGCAGAAGCGTAAAAAGGATAAGATTACCTCCGTATAGCAGAGGGGTCATTGGATTTAATGTGGCCTCGTCCGAACCACGGTAGGATAGTAGCAGTGAGTTAGAGGAGAGGAAGGGGGGAGTGGAACGGAGTGGATTGTAGGAGTAAAAATCCACTCCGTTCCACTCCCCCCCCCTCCCCCTTCTCGCATCTCGTCTTTTATAAAGGCACTAAGGAGGCCACGCCCCCTTGTACCTGATTGGCTGTGTGTGGAAGGGGGGAAGATGGGGAGGAAGGGTGGGGAGAGGAGACGAGAGAGAAAGAAAGAGGCCACGCCCCCTTGTACCTGATTGGCTGAACGCAACGTATACGAAGTTGTGTCTTACTATTCCGCCATGCATATATATATATATATATATATATATATATATATATATATATATATAATATATATATATAATATATATATATATATATATATATATATATATACCATCCCTTATATATATATATTATATATATATATATATAATATATATATATATATATATATTATATATATATATATATATATTATATATATATATATATATATGTATATATATATATATATATATATGTATATATATATATTATATATATATATATATATATAATATATATATATTATATATATATATATATAAGGGATGGTGGGGGTGGTAGTAGAAGGAATGGCTGAGGTTTGTTTGATGTTTGTTTGAATAATTTCGTCGTATCGACGCAGCTGAGATGGATCTCCGCTGTAACCAGACAGCTCTCTCACAAACTACCCCTAGAGAGCTGTCTGCTAGTGCTTATAGTTTTGGCCGAAGCCAGCACCCCGGGAGGCGGGTTACAAACCCCCGGCTAACACCCGGTACCCAATCACTGCTGGGTGGACAGGGGCTCGGGTTTTAAGGAAACAGCCCAACTGTTTCCGCTCCGCCCGGGGATCGAACCCGGGACTTCTCGGTTGTGAATCGAGCGTGCTTCCCCTACACCACGGAGTACCTATATGGTACGTAGATACCTATATGTGATGGTAGAATTATAGTATTACTTGAAAATAAAGTCGGTACCACTTGATTTCAGTCTTTTCATTTAAAGTCAGCTGGGATAAGTTGATGTTTTGCAAATACTTCACTGGATTTTCCATAGTCATAGGGTAATTAAAGAAAACACGATCACCACACCGTCCACACGCACTGTAAACATGAGAGGGACGAGACTTATTTAGCTGCCTTGACCGCAGTTCACTGTGTTCGCAAGTGGCGCGGCAGCGGCGCAGACATGAATCGTACAGCAAATATGAAAGTAACTTAAATTTTGGTCTGGTTTTACGTAATGAAAATTCACTTAGTAACGTATTGAAAATAATTGAATGACATATAATGACTTTTTATTATGATATATTTGTTAGTAGTGTATCAATTCTGTTGTTTCTAAGGGAATCATACACCTGGCAGTGAGTGTCTGGGGGTGCTGCAGCTCTGCAGCCCTATGCCATGAGCCGCCATTGGAGCTGATATTGCGTGGGAGTGATATTGGATTGATTGATTGATTTAATGCCAAAAAGGTGGAAATGTGCCAGACATCAGAGGTCACATGGCACTATGGCAAAGCATAAAAAAGTGAAGAGGTTATAGAGAAAGAGTGAAACGGTGAGGGGAGTGCACATGATTGCATTATGATTTCTTATTACTCGGAAAATATTAATGAATTCTTGTATTGAGCAGTAATGTATTAGGTGTAGGAATATGATTGGAATAGAGATTATGTTCTCGATGCCCAGGTGGTGATGATTGCGCAGTGTATACCAAGGTTACCGCGCAGTGTTTGTGCGTGCGGGGAATACATGATAGAGTGTGGCAACTGCATCCCGTGCGTGGTGACTGAATGAATAATACAAGCCACGGGTAGCGGAGTGGTTAGCGTCTCCGACTGGCGTTCTCGGTGACCCGAGTTCGATTCCCGACGAAAACCAAAACTTTTCTGCATCGTCGAGTGGCCTAAGAACACCCACATACCCTGCCTATCAACTCTACCTTCGATTGCGAGTGCATCGGAGGACACAGGGGGGCGGCATGAGCCTCTAATCACAGGCGTCACTATAAAAATCCTGCCTGCGCCACCACGGGCGAGGAACAACCATCACAGCAGCCCTCAACGGAACCTCCAGAGCCTACCATCCGAGCCCGGGGTCACCACTGCCTACAGGCGCTATAGGCACAAATGTAAAAAAAAAAAAAAAAAAAAAAAAAAAAAAAAAAAGTTGTGCCGGGAAACCCTAAATTAGCCATGCAGCACGTAGTTTATACCTGGCGTGTGCAGTGACTACCAAGTGCTGCTTATGTTGGGTTGTGGAGGGATACAACCAATTATTTCCTAGTGTGTTGATAAAGTATTGCCTTGCAGTAGTAATATTAATATTGTAGGAAGGAGGAGGTGAAGGCAGGTGTGTAGTGAGAGGAAGGAGTGAGGAGAAGTTCAAACAATAAAAGAAAGAAGTTCAAACAATATTAGGGTTGCCATACCTGAACAGCCAAAATTCCGGACGCCTCCACCAACACCCATCACCCAACACTCACTTTGGCCCTTTGACCTTATGTAACCTTGAAGAGTAGACGGGAATATATATATATATATATATATATATATATATATATATATATATATATAATATATATATATATATATATATATATATATATATATATATATATATATATATAGGCAGGGGCGTATCCAGGATCTTCAACCATTGTTGGCTTAGCCCAGCCAAGAGATCTTTAAATTTTTACAGGATAATTTTCAATTTATTTATGAATATAATGAAAATAAGATGTGAGACACTGTGCTCTACCAAACGGCTCCGGTAATTTGCTTAGGATAACTTGCGAAACATGAAATTAAAATAAAATTAAGACAATCTGAGTTGGGGTTCAACTTCGTTATTATTTTTATTTTCATCAGTAGGAGTAAAACCATAAGAAAAAGAGAGCTTTGGCGTGATGAAGCAGTCATATAGATTGTATATTCCCAATGCTTTGTTCAATACTGAAATCTGACCAACCTCGGTCTTATAACTACTTTATTTATATTTTTACATCACAAAGGACTGGCCAAGGACACACAAAAAAATACGCTAGGAAAAAAATGCACTCCAGTTAACTGTGTGTCTTGTCCATCTGATATTCTCTTCTTCACCTCTCCAAAAGGTCTTTTGGTGTCTCCTCTGTCATGCACTCCTCATCTCCTCTGTTCTCTCCACCTCTCTCATGTCCTGCTCAGAAAAAGGATGTCATCAGCATACGCTAAGTAACATCTAACCAAATATCTTGTTTTTTACAATAATTTAATTTGATGCTGGCCCCAGTCAGAGCTTATCTTATTTTTGTGAGAAAAAATATATAATAATAAATTTTAAAAACTAAAAAAAGGTATTTAGGATCCGGGGCTATAAAACATTCATAAAAATATCATAAAACATTCGGGGCTACAGCCCCCAATGCCCAGGCCTAACTACGCCCCTGGAGAGAGGAGAGCAGGGGTATGACTTGGAAGAATATCACAAGAGAGAGAGAGAGAGAGAGAGAGAGAGAGAGAGAGAGAGAGAGAGAGAGAGAGAGAGAGAGAGAGAGGAGAGAGAGAGAGAGAGAAGAGAGAGAGAGAGAGAGAGAGAGAGAGAGAGAGAGAGAGAGAGAGAGAGAGAGAGAGAGAGAGAGAGAGAGAGAGCAAGTTAAAAGTAGACGATAGAATAAAACATAACCATGGCGAAATTGAGAAAGACACCACACACAAACACACACACATACACACACATACACACATAAACACACATACACACATACACACACAACACACACACACACACACAAGAACCGTCTCATGCAATAGTTCCGTCTCCTTTGAGTTCAACAACCTTAAGGTCACCCCTTGAGTTCTGCATTCTGTGACGCTTCATCCAATGGGGAGTTTTCTTTTAAGCTCACGCTCAAGCCTGTCTCTCGGGCTGTCACATCCTCTGGTCTTTCAGCCTGAATGATCTATCATTTACCGTAAATTCCCTGTGCTTTTTCGGGACATATCAGAATTACCCTTCAATACAACAACTGAAACAGTTCTTAATAAAAAATGTAGTTTATCATTTTTTTTTTCTGCACTTGATGAAAATATTGGTAAAACAATTGAATATTTGAAAAATCAATCTTTAAAATCGTCTTTTCATGAAAACACGCAAGTTCAAGCTGAATGAGGCTTCAGGAAATATCTACTTGTATGTAAGCATCCACTGAGTACCTATTTTAGATGTGTCTGTCTGTCTTGCGACGAACATTTAACCAAGAAGTAATTTAAGTGCTTGGCACCTCAACAACAGTCCTGGATCCAAGACAGTTGAAAGCGTTTGTTTACTATAAATACTCCGCCGCCGCGAATTCTACCCCTTCCACCTCAATCTTTCCCTCTGAATCAGTCAATCAACCCTTCCCTCTGAATACCCTATGTCCTCTGATTTATCCTATGTCAACAGGTTTATCTGTTAGAGGAAGAAGACTAAATCAGTAAGTGTGAAACAGGGAGTCTTAATTTAAAGACAAGGAGTTCGGTAGAGGGAGAATTGACGTTTTAGAGAAACACATGGGTTGTTTTCTGGAGGACAAACAAGGCAAGAAGAGGAAACAAAATCGTAATTCGGAATCAGGATCTGAGGATAAATAAGAAAGTGTTCTCGGAGGCAGCTAGATAACTTGAAGCTCGATCAGAGCACGAAATAAGGAGACGAAAGTCTCCTTTATGTGGGAAACGGTATGTGGGAGCGGATGCCACGAATATTCCAGTAGAGGATAGAGAGTGTGATGAGATAAGCGGGTGATGATAGTTAGGATGACAGCCTCTGGTATTGAGAAGTTAGGAGTATCAGGGATATGAGCCGTGAGGTAAGGAGCGGCGGCGCTGAGCTGTGTCCCTCGCCTTCACTGAGCTCTATAATAACTGGAGGGGCTATCTTCTGTCAGCGCCGCGCAGTTTGTGGTGTCGCCACCAGGGCGGCGCTCTCACACTTGACGGCCATCTCGAGACACCACTCAGCCGCGGAAGTTGAACTGCTGCCCTGTGTTTATTGGAAATTATTTCTTGAATTACAATCAAGATGGTGCATTGTGCAGCCTACGGTTGCAAAAATGGGCACAAGAATACTTCAAGAAAAATTGGGATAACGTTTCACAGGTAAGCAAAGCACACTTAGTCCTATTTATCCCGAATATTGAGGAGTCGTAAATATATCTTGTTTCAGTAGATACACTGTTTCTGTCAACATGTTTGATATTGTCAGCATGTTACAGTGATATATCGGATACATAAGTGCAGTGACCATATATATTTAAAAATCATGACTTCACTACTCATATATATGCCATATTTTGCTCGCTATTAATAATTAATAATTATAATTGATGTTTAGCGGTAGGTTTATGCTTCTGTCAACATGTCGTATGTTTTAAATATATGACATGGATGCATATATGCAATATCTATATACACTGAAGCGTTTCAACCTAGTCTATATGTCAAATTAACCTGGCAAGGGATAAATAAAGTCCACGGATCAGTGTAATATGCTACAGTCTTAGGACGTAACTAGAGATGCTTGAATTTGTTTCCATATAAAGCTGAAATACATCAGGTTACTTCATCACACCAGCGTATGACTGTCACATACTTCGTTCTTTAGGTGGAAATTTTTCATAACGTATGAAAATATTGTGAACATTTATAGTTAGCACGATTATGTCGATCAATGCCTAATTTTCATTTCTCCATATAAATTGCTACTTAAGTTATTTTCGCTACCGATAATGTGAATTTTCGATATATAGCTTGGTTTTAACAATGAGAGAGAGAGAGAGAGAGAGAGAGAGAGAGAGAGAGAGAGAGAGAGAGAGAAGAGAGGAGAGAGAGAGAGGAGAAGAGAGAGGAGAGAGAGAGAGAGAGAGAGAGAGAGAGAGAAAAAAAAAATTACTTCGATCAATACGACGCAATATTCTGACTACAAATACCTCAAAATGGTAATATTTCGAAGGAGGTACTGTATAGTAATATTTCATTTATCTTTATTAAGGATATACACATATAATTGTTAAAGGAGGAAGAAAAAACAAGCTGAGTTTTAAAGCCATTAAGGCTTTGGGATTATTGTGCGGTGCGCCGATGGTGTTTCAATATGGCTGCCCGAAGTCACGCGCTCCGAGAGGAGAGCGCCCCTCCAGTTTATATAGAGCTCAGTGCTCGCCTTGTGGTGTCAACAGGAAAGTGAGTGATAACAGATCCTGCCCGCGGGATGGTTTCTGTGGAGATGCTGAACGCCACACTCTGTTTTGGTTATATTTTCGTCGTAAGAGAGACATATACACCCAAAACAGGTACTCAGTGAATGCTTACATACAAGTAGATATTTCCTGAAGCTTCATTCTGCTTGAACTTGCGTGTTTTCATGAAAAGACGATTTTTAAAGATTGAGTTTTCAAGTATTCAATTGTTTTGCCAATATTTTCATCAAGTGCAGAAAAATGAAATGATAATCTACATTTTTTATTAAGAACTGTTTCAGTCGTTGTATTGAAGGGTAATTCTGATATGTCCCGAAGAAGTACAGAGAATTTACGGTAAATGATAGATCATTCAGGCTCAAAGAGCAGACGATGTGAGATGCGCGAGAGACATCTGGCGGCTTAGCTTTGAAAACTCCTCATACAATAGCCTTCGTCCCTCCTGCCTGCATGCCACCCCCTCAACCATCCCCACCCCCCTGCGCCAACCTCACCCCAAGTACACCCAACCCACCCAACCCCCTTCCCCCTCCGGCCCTTGACCCGAGGCAGACCGGCATCATGGTTAATGGAACTCTCGCCGTGTAGCTCGTAAACCCTGGCCAGGTAACGACATGTCAGAGAGAGAGAGAGAGAGAGAGAGAGAGAGAGAGAGAGAGAGAAAAAAAAAGAGCGAGAGTGAGAGTTTCATAATTACGTTGATCAAACGTTACTTTTAAATATCAAAAGATAAAGAAAGTTTACATAGCTATAAGAAACCCTCACCTTACATCAGCCGTTCCCTCCTCCTAGTCAGGTTCACCGTGTCATGCCGTGGGAATTGCGTGCCAAAAGCTATTTTATTGTTGAAATGCCATCTATAGGATGTTAATAAACAGAAAAACTTGGGTGGCAATTTTACTTTTGGGAATTTGGGTTTTTGTGGGGGCTTAAACGGGGGTACCGTCATTTCGAAGTTTATCGCCCGAAATGAAAGCGCTAATATTGTTATAACTATTTTTATCTCTTAAAATGTTAATCGGAAAATTATGAAAAAAATCAGGTGTCTTCCTCATTCATTTATGTACCAAATATTTAGTTGATATCTGGAATGATTATTGATGTATTAACAAATATGTTATTTGTACATGCAGAGTCTGTGAACCACGATATCCGCCGTCTCTGAACTAGGTTAAGATTTTGTCCATTTCAGCACCTTTGATTGTCTCCTACTATAAAACAATTCTAACTAAATATATGTATATAAATTAATGTTCGGCCTATTCGATGATAGTAACGTAGCACTATTTTATGAAGTTTGTTCTTCCCAGATAAGTATCCAATGCAGAAATAAGTCATCCGTGACTAGAAGATTTTAACAACCTCAGCACCAATTAGTGTCAGGAATTGTTTTTCTTTTGCTACATTATTTAGGCATATACTATGATATTTACACGATATGATTGTGTATGTTTATATGTATAAGAAAAAAACGACAAATGTATGATAAAACATGTAATATTCATGACATGACTTCATAGCACTGATGCAAATAAAGGAAATAAAAATATATTTTTCTGTAATCATCACACATTCATACCACCTTTTACCACCAGTAATTACTCCACTCAACATCTAGATCAGCGTTTCTTAACCTTTTTCGACCTCAGCACCCCCTGCAGTCAGGTCTAGGAAGTCCAGCACCCCCTAACTCTGGCTAACATCTGGTTACAAAGACTTGCCCTTAAGATAGGTAGCACACGACAGTGCACCTTTGGGCTTATTGTATATGTATGTTTAAATACTAGTGTAACGCGAGAAATTACATTAATAGGGGAAGAGATGAAATAACACATAAGTATCAATAAGCTAACGAGGAATTTTCCTCCACGCCTCATTCCTGAATCACTGGTTAGGCTTATATTTTAAACCAGTAGTAATTAGACACGTAGCGAAACGAGGTGAGAACGGGGATTCTAGGTTAGAATAATTTTAGAAGCAGCTCGACGTTCGTTGAGTTAAGTCGCCTGTGGGGAGGTGATATTCTCGCCCTTGGTAAAGGTATGTTATAAAGTATTTGTTAGCTAGAGATGTAGGTGTGATTTATTGGTGGTTTATGTCTACATAAGGACTAATGGAATTTGTTATCCAGGGTCCCAAGGCAGGAGTGGATATGGAGGTGATGGCGGCGATGTGATGGTCACCGAGTAGCAGGAATAGAGTGGGAAGTGAGGGCGGCAGCAGCCCTGTTGCGGCTGTCATAGTGGCGGTGTCCTACCCGTGGCGCGGTGTGAGACAGCCACACACTCACGGCTCCCCCAACATGACTCTCGTTTTCTTATCGCCAGAGATAAGTAGGGGGAAAAAGGAGAGATGGTTTGGGGGAGATGGAGTGAGGGGGGCAGAGCCCTGTTGCGGCTGTATAGTGGCGGTTTCCCCCCCGTGGCGCGGTGTGAGACAGCCACACCTCACGGTCCCCCAACTCCCCGGGTTTTTCTTATCGCCCGAGATAAGTAGCGATAAAGGGAGGATATGTGGGGGAGAGGGGGAAATGAGGCGGCAGCACCCTTTTTGCGGCTGTCATAGGGGCGGTGTCCTCCCGTGGCGCGGTGTGAGACAGCCCAAAACCTCACGGCCCCCCCAACATGACTTCGTGTTCTTTTCCCCCAAAAAATGAGGCGGATAAAGGGAGAGATGTTTGGCGGAGAGTGTAGGATTAATTTTTTTTCACATTCAATGGGATAAAATATTTTTTACGTAAGATGTTATTAAGAGTGTGCGTATCTTTTGGGGATTGATTTATTAAATTTAAAGGAAACTTTTAAAGTAACCCATTTGGGAAGTGAACAGTAAAAAATTATAAATATTTAAAATTAGAATATTTTAACAGTTGCTTTCATTTTTCCAAATTTACTATTTTTTTAAAAATCTTTTTTTTTGGTTCTTCATATTTTTTTTTCCCATTTGTGGTGGGGGCGCGGAGTACCGGACTGTAGAGTCACTCCAGGGGGGAACTACTAAGGGTACAAAGGTGTAGATGGTCAAAATGACCACTACACTGGGAAATAGAGTCCACACAAAGATGTGGAACGTGTCCAAACTCGCACGGGCTAAAGTCATTTTTTAAAAACCCTCACCTTAAAATGGTTCTGTTTTCTAAAAGAAAAATAACCATAAAATATATTCTAAAAAAAGCATCCCCAATTTTGATCTAGACGAGCGGGGGTTTGGGACACCTATTTATGCCGAATTCATTCTTGGACTAAATAGTTTGGGAATCGTCATATAGGTTTGTAAAAGTTTCTCCACAAATGGGGGGAAGGAAAGGAACGGCGAAAAGGAAAAAATTTTTGGACAGGGGTTATTTTTCGTCTTTAACTTTTTATGCGGGAACTTTTAAATACTGAAACAAATAAGGTTAATGTATGTCAATTTTTTTTTATTTACGTTTAACGCGAAAAAAACTGCTTTTTCCCAAAAATGTTCCTAGCTCGGTTCAGCCAATCGGTTCGGGAAAACCACTGGGCGGCCATGTTTAACTTATTATCCGATTACAGACTTTTTAAGAGTAAAAAGCTGAGATTTTCTTTTAGAGAAACTCTTAACACGTAGAAAAAATTTAAAGCTACTATTTCCTAAGATTTATTTTAATGGAAATAAGGCAATTTTATCTTAAAAAAACCTTATTTATGTGAAAATTATTATGACAAAAAAGAGTTTGCTTTTGGATAAAAAGGGGTTTAAACAAAATCATTGCCCATATTAGCCTTTCACGTAATATTTCCCTGAAATATATGAATCATATTTATTGACGGAAAATGGAATATTTTGACGGTTTTCGAGTTTGTCTCCCCTGAAACTACAGAGAGTACCGGGGGATACCTTGAGCCTGACCCTAGTTCGAGTCCGCCCCCCAAGTTAGTTCTAGGGGACCACTGGGCCCGCCCCGTACCCTGGCCGCGGCGGTACGGTGCCCCTGACGCCGTTTAGTGGACGAGAACTGCGCGTTGCTCCTTTTGGGTCAACACCACACGGGGGGCAACCCCTCACTCTTAAACCCCTCTCGCTTAACCACATACACCACCCTGTCACTAAAAAACAAATGACGGGCCCCGCAAAACCCTGTCGCCTTGTATACCTAAATAAATGACTTGGAATTTCGACGGGGTCGGAAAACGTATTCCGTCGAACCTTTCCTGTTTTCCCCCTAAAAACCCACCCCCAAAAAAAAACCCCCAACCCATCACAACCCTACACACATCCTGACCATACAAAACCCCTAAATACAGCCCCACACACATTTTTTAAACCTAACACCGAAAACTTGATTCGGCCCCCCTTGAACAGGGGCCCCCTATTTAAATGCTACAAACAGCTTTTTGCATAACCCTAAGGTTTTAAAAGAAACCAAAAATAACCTTTAAACCCAAAGTATACCCAAAACCCAACCTTAAACAGTTTTAAACCCAACCTAAACCTTAACCCCCCCAAAAATCCTAACCCCCAAAATTTAAACCCCAAAAGTATCCTAACCAACCTTAACCCCAAAAATAACCTAACCTAACCCAACCTTAACCACAAAGATACCTAACCCAACCTAAAATTAACCAAAAAGTATCCTAACCCAACCAAACCTTTAACCCCAAAAAAATTTCCTAACTAAACCCAAAACCAACCCCCAAAATATGCTGTCTGCTGGGGATGAGCTACTATGGCGGGCCGTTTCAACAGGCGGCCCCCCAAACAAAAGGAACCCTAAAACACCCCCCCAAAAAACCAAAATCCTAAAAAAACAACCAACACCACACAAACCCTTAAAAATCCCCATACAAACCCCTTTCATCCCTTTCACACCCCCCCACAACCCCACCACCTATCACAACCCCACCCAATCCTGACACATAACACACCCCAAAATTCCCACAAACCCTGCACCCCATTTTCCCTTACTA
This sequence comes from Chionoecetes opilio, assembly GCA_016584305.1. Classification (NCBI taxonomy): domain Eukaryota; kingdom Metazoa; phylum Arthropoda; class Malacostraca; order Decapoda; family Majidae; genus Chionoecetes; species Chionoecetes opilio. Next base: position 115,330 of record JACEEZ010018460.1, on the reverse strand, counting down.
CCCCCACACCAAAAATTTCCCACCCCTTCCCCCCAAAACACCCGAACACCCTTTTCACACCCCCAAAACACCCCCACACACCCTAAAACCCTTAAAAACCCCCACAAAAAATTTCAAAACAAACGTCAAAAAATCCTCCCGAATCCTACGCGGGGATCCTAATATCCCCCCCACCTCGATCCCGGCCTGTAGGACTCTGGACGGGGCCCGGAGGATTGTGTAGGAGCGTAGACAAAACTATCTCACTTCCTACTATATCCTAACACTTTGAGCCCCGAAACCAAAGGGGAAGGCTAAAACCCCAAAACACCCCCACTCAAATCCCAGTTGCCCGATCACCCCGATAAAAAAATTCCTTATTTTGGAAAAATTAAAAACCCCCTTTTTCCATTTTCCCGTCACACAAAACACACCCATAAAAAAATTTAACATAACTCAATGGGTTTTTTTTTTCCCCATTTATCCTTTTTCTTTCCCTTTCGAAGCCAAAAATATTCGTCAAAAAGTAAATTTTGACTTGGCAAACCCCTTTTATGGCCTGCACAGTGCACAGCCTAAAAAAAACTGTTTTTACCCCGTATAATCTGTAAATAAAAATACTTAGACATACATTAACTCCATTTGTTTCTTATATAGTGAATAGTTCCCGCTAAAAGGTTGAGAGACGAAATATAACCTTTTGTGCCCAAATTTTTTCTTTACGCTGTATAACCCCCCTTCCCACAAAAATAGTCACAAGAAAAAAAAAAGAATTCGTGGAAACATTTTACAAGCCTATATGAACCTGATTTGGGCTAAATAGGTGTCCAAGCGAGCGAAGCGAGTTTGGAAAAAAAAAAAAAAGATAAAAGCCCTTGCTACACTACTACTGGATAAAAAAAGTAAAGTGAAGTACTCTTGATCATATTTTTTGTTCTTTCCCAACAAAAATAAAACTCAAGGATGAAAATACTTTTTAAAAAGCAATAAAAAGACGAAAAAAAGATTTTGGCAGGCAAACCACTCAAACTAACAGCAGGGATTGAACTACCTCCCATTTTTTTTTGTTTTTCTTATTGCGCCGGGTTCTGTTGCTTTGTGGTCCTGGGATGGCTCTCGAGGCGCTCACGGGGATCAAACCCTTTTGGGGACTTGGGGTCTCCTGGCTTAGACCAGGTCCCCGGTGTTTGGGGGGTTACTAATAAAAGTACTCTTTTTCGCGTGGGGCGGGACATTGAGATCTTGGGGAACGCAACTACCTTGTACGAGTCCTATGACGGGGGGTCAGTCAAGAAGTCTTACGGGGGGATTGGCATAGCCCTTTTAAATGCTCCTCACGGGGGTATTTGGCTTTTGTCGGACCTGGAGGAGGACAAAGTCCGGATCTTAAATCGTTTGTGTCCCTGCCCTTCTCTATGGTTTTGAGACAGGGAGACTAAATAGCGACTTGAAGAGACGAATCAATGCCTTTGTAAAAAGTTCTTCGCAGAATCTGGGGTTTATCGCTGGGATGTTACGTGTAAAATCAGCGTTTCACCGTAGACAAATCGGGCCCCTTTACCTGCAAAATCCTCGCCCCAACCTGGCAAAAGGGCATGTGGCACGCTACCCTAAACCGACCCTTCCCATGGGGTTGTATCTGTAAGAGAAACCGGCTGGAGGAGGCCAGGGGGCCCCCACAAGGTCGTGGCTGGGAAATTTTAGTTTTCCTTCGAAATGCTTGTATGGGAAAGGCCTGCATGGGGATTCGCGCGGGGTTTTACCTCCGGGATGGCGTCGTAGGGGGGGCGAGGGCGAATGCCCCCATGTTGATTGATTTGTGCGACTTTTTTCTAAAATCGGGGCTTTTTTTTTGTCAGTCCACCCTCATGTCGGGGGAGCGCCTACCTTGAAGGTGGTTCCGGGAAATTGTTTTGATCGGGTCATGGTGAGAATGCTTTTCAACGATAGTAGTTGTAAGTTGAGTATGTAGTTGTTGGTATGAGTTGGAATGGAATGATCATCTCCAGCGCTGCCCTCACCGTCCGGGTACGCTCCCAACTGATCACCCAAAACCCAGACAATGGAAATGTGCGGTTTTTTGTCAAACCCCTGGTTCCCTCAGAAAATAACTGGGTTGCTGTTGCTTCAGGTTGTCAGCATCACTCATTTTCTGCCAGGTAGGGATGCTAAATCCATTCGGGAAATTATTGATCCATGGCAAGTCTTTGTCAGGGTGGTCTCAACTGCGAGAGGAGCACCATATTTTCTACAACAGGGAAAACTGACTGTCTTTTCCCCAATTTATCTCCTCATGGGAAGTTTTCCCATTCCCCCCCGGGATTCGACGATTCCACGTGGGGCTTCTTCTTGGGGGCTTCTTTTTCTCTCCAAAAAAAGATTGTTAGAACATGCCTTGCATGGACAAGTTGGTTTCATTCAAAGGGCTGAAATGCTCCCAATAGGAGAGAGAGAAAAGGGGATGAACTTTTCGTCCTCAAAATTTTCACCCAACTTATTCTGATACCTCGGGGGAATATTGCAAGCTCACCCAGACTCTGCTCGGGTCGATTTCACACGTGAGAGCCCCGCACTTCTGTGTTGGCGAGGGGAGTTAATTTTTCACTTCCCATCTCTTAAAGAAATTGGGAAACATTTGTTTTTAAAAGGGAAAAACCCCGGATAAATTCACAATTTAAACGCAGACGACGAACTTCTTTGGGGTGAGGCGGCAATTACGTTTTGCAGCGAAACAGGGCGATGGAAAACACAGTCCTCCTTCATGATAAAACGGTCCCTCTCCTTTACAAACAGAAAAGCCAAAACCTATTTCCCTTCTTGGCTGGGGTACCACTGTGCAGACCGACCCTAC
>JACEEZ010018460.1:97500-107500 GCA_016584305.1 Chionoecetes opilio | reverse complement strand
GACTCTCTCTCTCTCTCTCTCTCTCTCTCTCTCTCTCTCTCTCTTCTCTCTCTCTCTCTCTCTCTCTCTCTCTCTCTCCTCTCTCTCTCTCTCTCTCTCTCTCTCTCTCTCTCTCTCTCTCTCGTTTTTTCTTTCTCTCCCATTCTAGTTAGGAGGAGGGGAAGGAAGGAAGAAAAGGAGGGAAGGAAGAAGAGGAGATAAGTGATAGAAGGAAGGAAGGAAGGAAGGAAGGATGGATGGATGGATGGATGGATGGATGGATGGATGGATGGATGGATGGATGGATGGAAGGAAGGAAGTAAGGAAAATGAAGGGAGAAAGAATGAAGGAAGGAAGACAAAAGCAGGAATTGAAATTCAGTAGGAAGAAGAAAAGAGAACAAGAATATAGGAATATAGGGAGGAAGAAGAAAAGAGAGAGAGAGAGAGAGAGAGAGAGAGAGAGAGAGAGAGAGAGAGAGAGAGAGAGAGAGAGAGAGAGAGAAGAGAGAGAGAGAGAGAGAGAGAGAGAGAGAGAGAGAGAGAGAGAGAGTACAGCTTCTTAGCAAATATATTGTTCAAATTGTGATAAAAGCAACAGACTTGGTGTACTTATAATATGATATACACTGAATAATATAAGGGGTGGACCCCAACTAAATTTGCATGATAAGGGGACGTGGCACCAAAAAACAAAATGGCCGCCATGAAATACCGAAAAATATCTTTAGTGACCTAGATATGCTTCTAATATATATTTTTGAGTGGTTTAAAATACTAGACTATGGTTTGTGGACATGCCCAATCCATTAAAATCTATAGCTGAATGATTGGAAGCATCTCTAATTTGCATATTTTCAAAATGGCGTCCATTTTGCTTTAAATAAAGCATTTAGAAACAAACAAAAAGCACAAAACGTTGTACATATCTCATCATTTATATGATACTGCCTTGTAGTTTGTCTGCACAACATTTGCAAACTAGGGGGGGGTGGGGGGTGGCACTCAGTAGAGCGCATACCTCCGCCCGAATATAAAAAAGTAAAAAAAAAATATATATATATATATGCACTCAGTATGAGCGCATACCTCCGGTCGAATATTTCATCAATTGGTTGTCATGGCAACAGTTTTCGATAGATTTCATCCAAAATTAAATCACTTCTTCCTTATACCAAATAGACTTGGTATACCGAGTTTGGTCCAAATCTATTCGTAACTTTTCGAGAAATCCTGTACACTAACAAACAGACAGACAGACAGACAGACAGACAGACAGACAGATCGGGGTGAAAACATAACCCCTCCAACTTCGTTGGCGGAGGTAATGAAATACACTATATGGGAATAGAACCAAATTATTCAATGTGATATTCTAGCATTTGTCCAGTGATACTGATGCAAATTATTCTTGCATGTGCACATGTTGACCACAGTTCGAAGTGACATATCGATCGAGTATCTGCAGTCCATTTACTGTACACAGCCACCTTGGCAGACACACAGTTCAGTGCAGCTAACGTCGTTCCTCTTGCACTTGCAGAGTCCCCTGCATGCTTTCTTACACCCACAGCGAATAAGTTCATGACAAGCCCGCGATGCCTCTGGTAGCGCTGTCCAGTGCGGATGCCAACCATGTTCTGTCATAGTCCATCCCCATTCACCTGGATTTGGCAGAACAGGAATGAGGTTCAGAGTCTGGCCCCATATGTGTCCACCTTGGTATGTAGATCGCTTGCAGTGTTCCAACAGTGCTGCCTCAGTTGGAGGAATGTTTTCCAGTGATCTTGACTCCTGTGCAAAAAGATGTTTCCTTGCTTCGTTCACAGTGTCTAGACTGCATGTTCTGCTGTATAGAAGTACGACGTATTTCTCGATGGTTTGCAGATCCGTCAAGTCGAGGCTATCTGGTGCTTTGGCAAGATTTCCGAGAGTGTCTGTCAGAGAATCAAAGACATTCCACACATCCCAGCATGTTTTCTTTCCACGTCCAGCAAACGATGAAGTAGTGTCACATCCTGTTAGGCAATGGAATAGTGGCAAAGCTGCTGCCTTCCTGCGTCCAAGATTCGATGCAACTGTGTGGGCCCCTATATACCGAAATATCTTCCCTGTACCAAATGCGACCCACAGCTCTGCTATTTCCAGATGGAGAACTACTGCAACCGCTAGTACCAATACGTCAGTGTCTGTTGTACGTATTGTAACTGTCCTATATCCTTGTGCCACACAGTCAGCTACATGTATCATTATCCGAGTGTCCGCCTCCGAGTGTGTGCATGGTTCTAAATGTGATGTGTTCTTATCAGCCTGTGTGCATTTAACATGTGTATCAAATGTTGACACTAAGTGCTTCCCCTCGGGTGCTGTTTCTTCTGCGATGTACTCCGCCAGAAGGAGGAAAAGCTCTTCTTTGTTTGCGTCAATTTGCAGGAACGACTGCCAGTTGGTTGGAAGTGGTGTGCTTGCCAGAACTCTTCTGCGCTGTCCAGTTCCTCTGCTTTCCCGTGTGCTCTGCTTGAGACTGTTCTTGAAGTAACGGTCCCAGACTACATCTAGTCTTTGAACCTTTTGAAGACGTCGTCGGATGTAAGGCATAAATACACACTTGGCATATTCATTGAAGTTGGTCTTGACACCTTTAGGTGGCAACATGTGTACAATTGCAGCACCGTCCAGCACCTCAGCTTCTACAACTGGGTCAGAATCAGGAACAACTTTGTCTGGCTTGGTGGTTTGAAGGCATGGCACCAGATCCGACTTTGAGCAGCGTCTTAGGTTTCCCATGTTCGACAATGATGGAGGGCATGCCTGGTTTTCGTGGGCGAAGAACTCGGTGAGGCTTCCACTCCTCGACTGGCACTAAATGTACAGCTGAGAGAATAAAGCACAGTTTGCCTTGAGTGAAGCCACCTGATGACTTATTCTGCTAGGGACGTGTTTCTTCGGTGTTCCAAAGAGTGCCAGATTGTTCTTCTGTATGGTGTCGGAAAGTGGTTTCTCGCAGAGGACCAGTCTTTCCTCCGCAAATGTGCTGTACCTCTTCTGGCCAGTATTTTCTACTGTTTGTAGAGTCTGAACCACGGAGTGGTCCATCACTAATTTGGTGTCGAGCGTGACCAGAACGTTCCCGTCATCAATGAATGGGTTGCCCATGCCCTGCATGATTCCTTGCAGCTCACACACGTCTCGTTTGAACTCCTTTTGCACGCCTAGTGATTGCTCGTGATGCTTTCCTTTAGCCTGCTTGTCGTGATGTTCATCAAACTCATTTATCAGCCTTGCGACTTCCGAACCTGCAACCATCCACCTGAGCAGGGCAGCTGGATTTTCAGTCAACCCCACTGCACCACCATCTCCCTTTATGAACTCGTTTAGCTGTTCATGGTTTTGGTCAAGGGCAATTGACGAGAAGGTGTTTTGTGTTTTCTGTACGGTGAAGTGTCCCTGTGCAAACTGACGATATACACTAGGATGTGTGTCTTTCAGCTGGAGCATGTCTCTGACATGGACTGGCAGCCACCTTGAGTAGTGTGTACGGTCCATGGCAAACAACCATGGGATCAACTTCCCCAGCGTTTCTACATAGAGGTCGAAGTTGCCTTCTCGCAACGATTTCACAAACTGCAGCACCAAGAGTTCAAGTGATATTGTCATACTCCAGTACAAGAACTGTGGGTGAAGTTCTGACTGCGTCTTGCTCCATTCGCCATATGGAAGCACATCATCTTCGTTGGTGGATCCATCAGTGTACAGTGTGTAGGCACTTCGCTTCAAGAGACTGAGAGTAGCAGCTGTTACTTGGTGTGTCCATCTTGTTCGTGTTACATGACCACCGCCCATCATGGATTGTGCTCGGCTTGGTGTTGTGATATTTGCTTCCACCAGAGAACTCGACCATCCACTGCCTTCAAGCCAGTCACCTAGCATCTGTTACAATGCCATCTCAATGTGTAAGCCTCCCAGAATAACGACAAATCGGTTCTCTCCAAATGAATCAGGCCACCGCCACTATATCTGCTTCGTGAGTGCATATAGTGGTTGGTCCACGGTAATAACAGGAATCTGTCCTGGGTTGAGATGCTGTATGCCCTGTTCAACCAGGGTCATTGAATGACGTACCATAGCTACAGTGTGGGCCTTTTTGTGGAAGAGTGGCAATAATGCACTGATGCATTTTGGGCGGACAGGTGCTGTTACTTTTGATGCGTGATAAGCAGCCCATGACATGTTGTCATCTGCTTCCGTCTGTGCTTGTCCAAGGTGATTGTGTACATTATCTATCCATGCATCTTCTTCGTCTAAAGTAGCGCCAACAACATCAGTGCCGGGACGTACCTCACCTTGTACTTGTGGCACGTGATACTCAGTACCATCTAGACCAGCTGGTGGAACTTCTGTGTACACTAATGGCAAGGGACGTAGCTTTGTAGTGCTGGTAGTGTTGTCATATTTTGCTGTCAATCCTATCTCTGCTCCATGTGTGGTCACCGTTGGATGTTGAGTCAGAGACATAGCTGTTCCATGGAAACTATCTTTAGAAGATCTGGAACTTGTGTTGTGATCGATTTTGTCCATGGCCCCCGTCGTGAAACATCCAGACTTGAGTTGTGGAGGGCAGACTACATTTTGGTCATGGTAGAAGTTGGTTACTCGATTAGCCAACTCAGTCGATATGCTTAGGAGTCGATTGTAGCCAATGCAGAGACCGTACGAATGCAGGTTGTCAATCAGTTCCCTATTTCTTGTGTGTGCATGAAGCATGAGGCTCAGGTATATTGGGAATGGAGTCTTTCTTTCTCTCGTATGACGAGCAGGTTTCGACGGCCTGTCGACATGTCTTCTTGGGTGCTTGACACTGTTGAACATCATCAATTGAGAAATTGTGAGTCCAGCAGACTTGTTGTCATTCTGGGTTTGGTCGTGTATGTTGGCTCCCTCTAAGACCATATTTACCAAGGCTTTCAGATTCCCTGGGACTGCTTCATCTTGGCATTTCTCCGTAAAGGACCCACTAAAACTGTAGTCCATCTTGAACATATCCCGTCTCACTATTTCTGCAGCCTTTGCTAGAATCACTGCGTCTGACTCCATGTGTTGACTGCATGAAATCTTTATATTTGCACCAACGTCTTTCTCAAACATCAGCAACACATTTCTTCCCTCTGAATGTGCTCTCAGGCCTGGAACCATCCTTATCAGTGACTCTTTAAGTCGTGTGCTATTTGGGCGAACATTGATGACAACATCCATTTGTGATAGCCTGACTGTGTACATTTTTAGGAGATCGGCAAGGCGAAATACTGCGCCCGAATCAGGATCTCTGGCTTCTTCTATGAAAGTGACCAACTCTGCTAGAACAAGTGCTTTTGACTCAGCCTCATGGGTCTCTTCACTAGTTGAGCACTCGCGTGTTCACGCGACATACATACAGTTCACGGTTGTAGAGAGCAGCCAAACACTTTGCGTGATATTGAGCGTCTTGTGCCACCAAGTCTCTTGTTCCCAGTTTGACCAAGAGTGCCCTGTCTTGAAGGAGTGTTGCTGCATTTCTCACCCTTGTGTTCATATCTGGTGTCGAGGCATCATGCAGTCCATCTTTCCCTCCTAGTTCGCCACAGAAAAAACATACATTGCTTTGGTGTACGTTGACAAGTCCTACACTGGTTCTTGTTTTCACCGGACTGCAGTCCTCTGCTTGATAGCTCGATTTCCGCTTCCTTGCTCTGGCCAAGTGGTCGGAATCAAACCTGTTGTAGCAGGTTTTGTGCCACCAAGCCTTGTGTTTTTCTAATACTCGCTGTATACCTTCACCTTCGTCAAGTCGTTTTGGATCTACGTCCAATGGAATTTCGCCCAGGTTTTCAAATTCCAACAAGTTGGAATTGAACGTTTCGTAACCTGAAATGTCTTTTCTTGTCGACTTAGCAGGGCATCTGGCTGGTTCGTCTCTATCAATTTGACAGATGATGCATTTAGACCAATCTGTTGGAGTTACTGTAGTTTCCCTTGACAATGCCCCTTCATCACCTCCAGTCACAATCTTGACAACTTTAGACATACTGTTCATTAAATTTAAAACGTTAGCAGAACACTGGTGTTGCGTTGTATTTTTCTGTTCACATTATTTGCTACATCTGGTGTCGTCACCTGCAAGTAGAAGAAGATTTGGCTATTAAAGTACATATCGTCGTGTAGCCTATATAGTACATGTATGCAAGCAAACATCGTATCAAAATTGCAATGTTACATTTATGCATGGGTGACAGTATTTAGGAAATAGGTCCGTCCTCATTTAGTACATCAAGTTTCATGAAACACCAGCTAGAATACCCTACACTATTCATTGATGTTATTGTTTCTGTATGGTATATTTTAAGTGTGATTATTATCATACATATCATGTAAAAACACTTTATTTTAGCATGTGTAAAGTGGCATGTCAAATTTAGCAGTCGAAACTGCGTCATTTCGTGCAAAATGGGCGCCATTTTGAAAATATGTATATTAGATATTCATCCAATCATGTAGCTATATATCTTAATGGATTGGGTATGTCCATAAACTATAGGTTAGCATTTTAAACCACTCAAAAACCTAAATTAGAAGCAGAGATATGTCCCAAAGTATATTTTTCGGTATTTCATGGCGGCCATTTTGTTTTTAGCGCCACACCCCCTTAACGGATCCATTTTGTTGGGGTCCACCCTCTATATTGTTTAGTGTTCCCATATTATAATTATACCAAGTGTGTTGCTTTTATCACAATTTGAACAATCGATCTGAAATGATGTGCTAAGAAGCTGTACTAAGAGAGAGAGAGAGAGAGAGAGAGAGAGAGAGAGAGAGAGAGAGAGAGAGAGAGAGAGAGAGAGACCACACAAGCATATTTCAAGGTGGTGGTGGTACACATTTTTAGTCCGTCATTCTATTCCTTGGAGCAGCTTGGTCTAGAGGCTCTAGAGGGAGGAGGAGGAGGAGGAGGAGGAGGAGGAGGCGAGTGATGTGAACTATTTCCCTCAACCCAGGTGGCAAGACACTCCCTCCTCCTCCTCCTTGTCAATATTTGGAACTCTCTTCCAGCACAAGTAGTTCATAGTAACACGGAGGAGGCGCTTAACCCCTTCACGCCCAGATCTTTCCTTTGTTATAAAAAATTGTATGTTGTTAATCATAAAATAAGAAAAGTCACTGAATATACCACATTAGTTAGTCGACAAGGATACTAAACAGGTCATATCTATAAAACATTGCTTATAGTCACTACAAATTGTCTAATGGTACACAAATTACAATGGAAATTACGTTCTGGGTCTCAAGGGGCTAAGGACAAACTAGATCAATACTTAACAGATAACTTAATATCTTAACATACTTTTACTACTTAACAACTTATTACTTTTATAACTACTATTACTACTAACTACTTATTACTATTTATTACTACTTATTACTACTTAACTTGTCTTTACTTAGATAAATACTTAACATCAACTGCCATACTCCATTACTTCGGCCCTATGTAATTTTTTTTGGTAGCGTTAGCTTTAGTTTAGAGTATGTCTCTCCTTCAATCTTTCCTATAAAATTCCATGGCAGTTTTTCTATACTGTATGAGGTTTTCTTCTCACTTTTTTCCTGCCGAGGGAAAGGTGGGTGGGGAGGAGCCTTCAACTTTACTATTCTTTTACCTCTAACACGTAGAAACTATAGTGGTAGAAAGTAGTCACACAGGCAGCCTCGTATGGCCCTGTAAGGCTGTTGTTGTCTGTTCTTCCTTTGTATTCCTTTGCATTCATCATCCTCCTTCTCTCCTCTTCTTCCTACTTCCAGATTTCCAGACATTTTTTCTCTCAAATATATTTTTCCGCGTTCAGTCGTGATGCCAGACTGTCTCCTCCTCCTCCTCCTCCTCCTCCTCCTCCTCCTCCTCCTCCTCCTCCTCCTCACTATTACAACTGTGGACCTGTGACGGGCTGTGGTTCAGTAAGGGCCCTGTCAGTTAGTGACCACCATCGGGATTTATATACCAGGGGTAACTGCTGCAGGGGGCATTGAAGTGCACGGCGTCCTACTTGGAAAGTGCACTACCGCAGTGGATTGAAACGGAGCTGGGGCCTGATTGACTGCTGCCTCCCAAGAAAGCGCCAGGCAAGGCTGCCGCACCACCCTTGAACTTCCACACTGAGCCTACACCAACACTACATTAGACCTCATAACACACACAGATAGCCGCGAGTTAACGGTTACCACTACTACTCTCGACCTGTGACGGGCTGTGGTTCAGTTAGGGTCCTGACAGTTAGTGACCACCATCGGGATTTAAGGTACCAGGGGTCACTGCTGCAGGAGGCATTGAAGTGTACGGCGTCCTACATGGAAAGTACACAATCCGCAGTGGATTGAACGGAGCTGGGGCCTGATTGACTGCTGCCTCCCAAGAAAGCGCCAGGCAAGGCTGCCGCACCACCCTTGAACTTCCACACTGTGTTCACACCATTACAAAACACACATAACATGACCTATCTATCAAGCACTAAACCTACCCCCACAAACTAGTAGTAGTTAGCCATAGATTACAGCTTTCAACTTTCCTCACAAATTCCATGCAGTTTTTCTATATTGCATGGTATCACTTCTTTTCCGGCCAGCTTCGGCTGGAGGGATGGGTGGGTGGGGAGGAGCCTTCTACTTCCTATCCTTTCTCTCTTATTATCTAGTTAGTGTAGTGTAGTTAAAGCAAACAGCCTTGTAAGGACCTATCGGTCTGTTGCTCTTTGTGTTTCCTTTGTATTCCTTTGTATTCCTCCTCCTTGCACGGGTCAGTGATATCTTGTATACTGTCTGACTCTCTCCTCTCCTCTCCTCTCCCTCCTACCTCCTCTTCCTCTTCCTCCATTCACTCTTTCCTCCTCTCTTCCTTTTCCTCTCTTCTTTCTCCCTCATCTCCCATTCCTCCTACATTCACTCTTTCCTCTCTCCTCCCTTTCCTCTGCTTGCACTTTCGTATCTCTCTAAGTAATACAATAATATAAATCATATAACTGAATAAGGAACAAAATAATAGTAGCCAGTGTTCAATTTATAATCTAAACTCAATTTTCGATGTTTAACCCCTTGAGACCCAGAACGTAATTTCCATTGTAATTTGGGTACCATTAGATTATTTTTTGTGACTATAAACAATATTTTAATAGCTATGACCTGTTTAGTATCCTTGTCGACTAACTAATTTGGTATATTCAGTGACTTTTCGTAATATTATGGCTAACAACAGACGATTTTTTATAGCAAAGGAAAGATCTGGGCGTGAAGGATTACGTGACACACTGACACATGCACTATCTTATATTAATGAAAGCGAAAGTGTGTCTGTCTGTGTGTGTGTGTGTGTGTGTGTGTGTGTGTGTGTGTGGTATAGGTTCCGCCCCCCGTGGCGCAAACACCTCATATGGCACATTTTTGGAATCAGGTTGACCAGGGGAAGGTCATAAGCCCACTTATGAGATGATCCGATCACTTTTTTTTTCTTTTCTTTTTTAGCAGCCTATTAGCGAGAATTGTGAAAACAAAAGTAGGTTGTGAGAATTGAGGAAGCCTTGATGTAGGGTGATGGGTAATGGGTGAGTGAATGGGTGGGGTGATGGGTAATGGGTGTGGGGTGATGGGTGAGTGAATGGGTGGGGGGTGATGGGTGATGGGTTAGGGAATAGGTGGGGGGTGATGGGTAATCTATAATAATATAAGCAAAAGTGTGTCTCTCTGTCTGTCTGTGTGTGTGTGTGTGTGTGTGTGTGTGTGTCTGGTATAGGTTCCGCCCCCCGTGGCGCAATCAACTCATATGGCACATTTTTGGAACCGGGTTGACCAGGGGAAGGTTTTAAGCCCAATTATGAGATGATCCGATCTTTTTTTTTTTTTTTTTTTTTTAGCAGCCTATTAGCGATAATTGTGAAAAAAAAGTGGGTTGCGAGAATTGAGGAAACCTTGATGTAGGGTGATGGGTAATGGGTGAGTGAATG
>JACEEZ010018460.1:80000-90000 GCA_016584305.1 Chionoecetes opilio | reverse complement strand
GTCATCTGCAAATTTCGATATTTTAGATACAAGTCCGCAGCTCAGATCATTGATATATATCAGAAAAAAAGTAGGACCCGAGACCGAGCCCTGAGGCACCCGACTAGTAACATCTAACCAATCAGATGCCTCGCCATTTATACCGCCATTTATACTACACGTTGTTTACGATTTGAAAGCCAATCGTCAATCCATGAACATAATTGCTCTCCTAAGCCATGTGCCCTTAGCTTGGTCAAAAGTCGCTTTTTTTTATTTATTTATTTATTTATTTAATTTTTTTTTTTTTTTTTTTTTTTTTTTTTTTTTTTTTTTTTTTTTTTTTTTTTTTTTTTTTTTTTTTTTTTTTTTTTTTTTTTTACATCACCAGGAACTGGCCAAGGGCACAACAAAAATGGGTAACACAAAGCCCGCTTAGTTGCCAGTCCCTATAACGAAGACAGTAAGAGAATAAAATAAAAACAGAGGGTAGGCCAGTTTAGTTCGGGAGGTGTCTTGTTAATCTTCTTTTGAAAAAATTTAAGTCATAGGAAGGTGGAAAAATAGAAACAGGAAGAGAGTTCCAGAGTTTACCAGTGAAAGGGATGAAAGAGTAAAGATACTGATTAACTCTTGCATTAGGAAGATGGACGGACAGAATAGGGATGAGAATGAGTAGAAAGTCTTGTGCAGCGAGGCCGCGGGAGTGGGGGAGGCATGCAGTTAGCAAGTTCAGAAGAGCAGTGAGCATGAAAATAACGGTAGAAGAGAGCAAGAGAAACAACATTGCGGCGGTGATTTAAAGATTGAAGACAGTCAGTCAGAGGAGAGGAGCTGATGAGACGAAAAGTTTTTGACTCAACCCTGTTTAGGAGAGCTGTATGAGTGGATCCTCCCCAAACATGTGAGACATACTCCATACATGGGCGGATAAGGCCCCTGTAGAGAGCAAGCAATTGGGAGGGAGAAAAAAAAGGACGCAGACGTCACAGCACACCTAACTTCTTAGAAGCTGTTGTAGCAAGAGATGAGATGTGAGATTTCCAGTTCAGATTTTTAGTAAAGGATAGTCCTAGAATGTACATTGTAGAAGAAGGAGACAGTTGACTGTCATTGAAGAAGAGGGGATAGTTATCTGGTAGGTTTTGTCGAGTAGATAGGTGAAGAAATTGGGTTTTTGAGGCATTGAACAAAACAAGGTTTGCTTTGCCCCAATCAGAAATTATAGAAAGATCAGAAGTTAGGCGCTCGGTGGCATCTCTCCGTGAATCACTTAGTTCCTGTTGAGTTGGACGTCTAATAAACGACGTTGAAAAATGCAGGGTAGAATCATCAGCGTAGGAGTGGATAGGGCTTTGAGTTAGACTTAGAAGATCATTAATGAATAATAGAAAGAGAGTGGGTGATAGGACAGAACCCTGGGGAACACCACTATTGATAGATTTAGGAGAAGAACAATGTCCGTCTACAGTAGCTTATGGGGAACTGTATCGAAGGCTTTCTGAAAATCAAGGTATATTACATCCGAGGGAATTTTAGCGTCCCGGTTTGAATAAATGACATAAAAAAAATAGAGTAAGTTTGTTTAGCAGGATCTTTTATTTCGAAATCTATGCTGGGAGTTTAGTATTAGGCCAGGAAATAAGCACCAAAAAAGTGCCGAGGTTGGACAAGAATGTTAACAAAGCAATTTCACCTGAAATGGGTTCTTTGGAGGTATCTCTAACCACACAAAAAAGTCCACTCGAATCCACCCATGGCAAATACTCATTTGCACTGAAAATCCTAGATGCCCGCCGCCGCGGAAGGTAAAATATTGAAATAGGCATAACTTTGCTGAAAATCAACATAGAAACACAAATAAAGTGTCTAATCCTACTAATTTTGAAGTGCTCTTTCACTTGGAAATATTTTCAAGGTCATATAAGGTGGCATTCATGCTCAAACGTCAAAATCAACGTCATTTTTGGTATAATATTGAAGGAAAATGTGAAAATTATATGATCCTCTGAACATATCTGTGCGACTATTACACCAGTACGATTGAGAAATGTATATACGTGTATGCAACGCATTTAGTAATACTTTTTTCTTTTATTTCCAGATCTGAGATTGTGATGGCATCCCCCAAGACAGATGCGGCGTGTTTAATTTGTAGAGACACTATTTCATTTAAGAACGATGAATATTCCAGCGTTGGACGCAAAGGCCTCACTTCCATTAATAAATTCACCCATAGACACAATGAACTATATCCAACGAACCCCATCCCAATATATAAATTTGATGAAAATGGAAAGCAATATGTCCACACATCATGTCGCAAAAGTCACACAAATAGCAGACGATATGAGCAGATCGGTAAACGCCAACATGTCGATGAAACTGGTCCTACCTCACACAAACTGCGATGTGATACTAAAAAATTCTCATTTCACACTGACTGCTATCTCTGTGGGATGCATGTTGATCAGGAGAAGGCCAGAAAGTATCCCACCAATGTTGAATATGAATTCAGCCATGTTATGCTCCTCACTGTGTCAGAGACAATCCTGTAAAGATGTAAAGAACGTCGCGAAACTCATCCAGACTCTTGGGCTGATGCAGTTGCACATCGACTTGCATGTATTAATGATTTACCAGCAGAGGAGGCCATTTACCACCGCAGATGTTTCCAATATTACATGTCTCCACGAAATCTTACACTTGACATGTTACCTACAAACAAGGATGGAGCACCACCTCGGAAACGAGGACGTCCTTCTGGTACCATCGATGAAATGAAGAGATCGTCTTTCATGCACGTTATTGAATATCTGGAAAACAATGATGATGAAACTGTCACTCTAGATGAACTCTATGAAATCATGGAAAGCCATGCAACCAGTGGAGAGGTTTATTCCAAAAAGTCTTTGCAAAGGCAACTCTATGCACATTATGGGAACAGAGTATCGATAACTTCAACGAAAAAGCAACCACTGTTTGTCACACTCACATCTAATGTGAAGCAGTTGATTCAGGATGCGCCCTCAAAAATGAAGGACAACCCCGATGACATGGATTCGTTGATCAAAGTTGTCGGCACCTATATCAGGAATGAAATAAAGAATGCCGAAAAACACAACGATGTATATCCAGACGCCTCTGATATAAAATCGCTCGAACACAATCTCTCCACTTTGACCCCTGCCCTGTCTCTACTGTTACAGACAATCATCAAGAGCAAAAGAGCAGACCTTCGATGTGCATCTATTTGTAATGCCCATTATTCGGGAGAGATAGTAGGAGAATTATTATCATAAAATTCCCGAGCTATGTCTTGTCAGTAGTTAATTTTTTCTCTTTGTTTCACGGGTGACTCATCGCCTCTTCCTAAACCACCATTTTGTCTATCTTCTTTCCTTTTTCCGCCATTTTCTTCCTTCCTTCTTTCCATTCCTCCCCCCCCGACATCCCGTATGCGAGGCAAGTTCCGTGTGATAATTATTCTGCGATCAGTGATAACTAATGATTTCAGATCTTGTTATCTTTCCCCAACTATCTGGTCAGACCAAGTTTCACTCCCAAATTCTTAATGTCTTTCAAAATAATCCCCATCGTTATCGGTTAGTGTCATATATGGACGTGTTAGTAAAGATACACGCTAAAATGAAAACCTACCAAATTTCTATGCTCCATATTTCATACCTTACCACTCTTAAAAATGCGTTCGGACATTTGACGTGACAACGTATCACACCCTTCTCGGGTATTAGCTTAAGCATATTAAATTCTTCTATATCAAAGTAACAGGTCTATATTATAAGCCACATGGTCTTATGTACGCGAGTTTCATTATTTAAATAGCTATTTCGGGATTAAAAGCTACTCATTTGAGGTCACGTCTAGATCTTTCAAACAATTCCCCTTTTATGCCGAAGGCCATAATCTCAGGACGAGTCATTCGTCTCTCCGCTTCGTTGTAGGTAAGACATTTACACCTCGCTCCTGTTTTCTTTCTTCCTTAGTATATTATATCTATATATTTCTATATATATATATAGGTACAGTTCAGTGTCACTAATGCATAGAAGGTCTGCCCCATCCTTATAAGTGTTATTAACAGATTCGTCTCTCCGCTTCGTTGTAGGCTCGCTCGTGTCTTCTTCAAAGCCACATGGTCTTATGGAAACACACACAACTTCTTATCCTCCCCATTTTTCTCTACTATATATCTATCTTCCATGTGTAATTATAAATATTAAGTGGTATGTTACCTAAGTGTAGGATAATTCACTGAATAGGATCCAGTGGGGAGAGTTATGCTCATAAGAGCTTTCTTTTCATCACATAGGAAGAGTTTCCTGTATCAGGGTGTAAAGTTCTATTTCTTACATCCGAGTAGAGTTTTCTCGGTATGGTGTTAACCCTTATATGTTGGATATGATCTCAAGCAAGAGACATACTATGTCACTATGAATAAATAGGATGTTATTTGCAAATATAGTTCTTGTGTTATTATAAAACCCATGTGATTATTCTGTATTAGGACAGTAATTCCCACACTTCCAAAGAGTTCAGCCTTACTCGGTATAATTCCACGTACCAACCACGACTACCAAGATCAATCTAATATTAATATTAATCAAACGTGCCCAGGGAGTAATCCAGTGAGTTACTCGCCGGGGCTGGTGGCAGCGCGTTCCCTTAACCTAAATCCTTATCTTTTCCCCTTAAATACATCCCCCATTTCATTACTCTCCGCAGTGAGACGTGGTCACATTAAAATTACATAGTGAAGTCATAAGACTAAGTTAAATCCTCCCGTCAAGTTGTAATCTTTTATCAAATCATTCCCCAAATAATATCATTCAAGTAACGTTGACCTTAAATAAATCCCCCATACCAGTTACCCCCAAATTCCGTCAACACATATTGACCAAGCCATAATGAGCTCCACTTGTCCAAGAGCATTCCTCTGTCCTCTGCAAGTTGGTCTGTGTGTAACTTTGGACCAGAATATGGACATCGTGACTTGATAGACTTACTCTTCAGCTTTGGTTTCTGCTCTTCATATTCAGAATCATCCCTCTACAAGAAAACGCTGCTCTCACCCAAGAGTAGACATTAAGATCTCACTGCTGATGCTTTGCTGCACTTCATTGCCGACAATGTTGATCACAATGCAAAGACATTGGATGGTGAAAATGTCATTCACATGATGGGTCAGATGGGAGCAATCACACCAGCTCGTTCAACTTCCAGACCAATTCCCAGGAACCAGGTGCCATTCGATGACATAAAAAATGTTGGCACACATTCAATCGTATTTCAAAGAGACCCAAAGTCAGCATTGAAAAGTATCAAGTATGAACTATTCGCCCATATACCCAGGACATGCAGAGCCTCAAGTTAGACATAATGTGGCAGGTATCGATGCATCTCGCTCAACCTCGGCCTTTGTGGTCTGGATACATGCAATCCCTGCATACGCAAATGGCCACCCAGGGAAGAGTACACAACTCTTCTTACCAATGATTGACATGTCACCAAGTAGCCCAACATGTGTTCGGTCAACGCTGGAGTACATGAGCGACTTAGCTGAAAAGCAGAATTGTACTCCCATCATCACCTTCGATCAGCAATTATACTGGATAGCTCTGATGGTTATCGAGGATCAACCCACATCAAGTCGTTTGCAAAATATTGTCCTGTTACTTGGCGGATTCCACACAGAGATGAGCATGCTTGGAGCCATTGGAGTTATCATGGCAGGTTCTGGTTTGAAGGAAATGCTGGCACAGGTCTATGCCGAGGGTTCAGTTGACAAGATGTTGAGTGGAAAGGCAGTGGCCCGTGCAGTGCGAGGTCATCTTCTTATTGACAGTGCTCTGAATATAATAACTACATCAGAAGCCCTTCACCTGCCTCTTCCGGATTTGAAAGGTACGGACTCCTCTACGTCGACACCCATGCTCGAGACAAGCAGCGAAAACCAGCCTTCAACCTCCAAACACCCCAGCAGCCCCAACGAACCGAGAAAGTCCCATGAATCTGACCACCCTGGAACCTCTCAAGCATCAGATAGCTCGGTACAAACTGGAAACTTGCCCAATTCTAGCACCTCCAACCAAACCCCAAGAACCACAGAGTCAAAGGACTCTACTCAGGCAGGATCTTCTCAAACGTTTGATTCAACCAATCAGTCTGGTATTTCCCATTAGGCTGGTGACGATGTCCTGCCTGGAATCTCGCCACAGTCACGGGTTGGAGACCATCCTCAAGCTGATATGCTTAAAGTAATCGTCCAGACCATTTCATCATTCCTGATTTAATGCAATCAAATCATAGCCATTAACGAGTATATCAACAATACGTCGTCACTTTTTGTATCCAGTCAGCCGTTTTTAAATAATCCGCAATCAAAATCTGCAAATTCCCCGAGTTCTCAAAACACTCCTCAAGGTTTGCAGACGCTCAGGCTCAGGCTCGGTGACGTAGCATCAGGGAGGCTCCTCTTCCCGCGCGCTGATCAGAGGCACGTAAACACAAGAGATAAATATAGTACTTGAAGATATTTGGGTGTTTCTGATAGATTTTTTTTGCTATATGCCACATGCATGCATCCTTTATGGGTGCAGCATGCTTCCTTCCCACACACACGCCTGCACACCGACACCCTTCCCACACACATGCCTGCATACACGCCTCCTTCCCACACACACGCCTGCATATACGCCTCCTTCCCACACACACGCCTGCACACACGCCTCCTTCCCAAACACACGCCTGCATACACGCATCCTTCCCACACACACGCCTCCTTCCCACACACACGCCTGCACACCGACACCCTTCCCACACACACGCCTGCACACACGCCTCCTTCCCACACACACGCCTGCATACACGCCTCCTTCCCACACACACGCCTGCACACATGCCTCCTTCCCACACACACGCCTGCATACACGCCTCCTTCCCACACACACACCAGCATACCGACACCCTTTCCACACACACGCCTGCACGCACGCCTCCTTCCCACACACACGCCTGCACACCGACACCCTTCCCACACACATGCCTGCACACCGACACCCTTCCCACACACACGCCTCTTTCCCACACACACACTTGCAAACACGCCTCTTACCCACACACACGCCTGCACACCGACACCCTTCTGACACACACGCTTGCATACACGCCTCCTTCCCACACACACGCTTGCATACACGCCTCCTTCCCACACACACGCCTGCACACACGCCTCCGTCCCACACACACGCCTGCACACCGACACCCTTCCCACACTCACGCCTGCACACACGCCTCCGTCCCACACACACGCCTTCACACCGACACCCTTCCCACACTCACGCCTGCACACACGCCTCCGTCCCACACACACGCCTGCACACCGACACCCTTCCCACACACACGCCTCCTTCCTACACACACGCCTGCACACCGACACCCTTCCCACACACACGCCTGCACACACGCCTCCTTCCCACACACACGCTTGCATACACACCTCCTTCCCACACGCCTCCTTCCCACACACACGCCTGCACACACGCCTCCTTCCCACACACACGCCTGCACACACGCCTCCTTCCCACACACACGCCTGCACACACGCTTCCTTCCCACACACACACCTGCACACCGACACCCTTCCCACACACACGCCTGCACACACGCCTCCTTCCCACACACACGTCTGCACACCGACACCCTTCTTACACACACGCCTGCACACACGCCTCCTTCCCACACACACGTCTGCACACCGACACCCTTCTTACACACACGCCTGCACACACGCCTCCTTCCCACACACACGCCTCCTTCCCATACACACGCCCTCCACACACGTGTGTGTGTGTGTGTATGTGTGCAGGAAGGGTGTTGGTGCGCAGGCGTGTGTGTGGGAAGGAGGCGTGTGTGTGGGAAGGGTGTCGGTCACAGCGACAGATTCACTGTCTGACACCGAAGTACAATCGCTCATCATAACATTTGCCGACAGGTGTCAGACAGAGTGTCTGCGGTCGTCCCTGTGCTGACGTCATCAATAACAGTCGTAGCCCTGTTGGAGGGAAGATTTTTTTTTTCGCGCGCTTTTTACAAAAGTCGTGTTTTTACGGAAATAAGGCCTGGAAATCAATTATTTTTGGTGGATTAGGTGTTTTGAATGTACATTCAACATAATTAGGCAAAAAAAAAATGGGTCTGGACGATTACTTTAAGATAATGCGATGCAATTGTGGTGGAAATTGCAACACAAGAACATGTACATGCCGCAAAAATGGGCTCCATTGCACTCCAGCTTGTGGTCAATGCAAGGGCATTACCTGTTTGAACGGTCCACCTGTGGATATTGAAGAAAATGAGGTGGAAAACGATGATGATGAAACGGGACTATAAATAAATTAATGTGTTTGAAAGACACTTTGGAATATACACATATACATAGTTTAACAATCACAGACGTTAGACTAATTGGGCGATAATTACTTGCGAGGCTCTTACTCCCTTTCTTGAATATTGGTGTAACATTAGCTAATTTCCACATACTAGGAACATTTTTGTCCATTAGCGATTTATTGAGAATAATCTTTAATGGGAACGAAAGTTGACTGTGACATTCGCGAAGTATTCGCGGCGAGATTTCGTCCACCCCCACGGATTTTGCTGGGTCAAGTTTCTGCAAATACTTTGATATTTCGTCTACTGTTATCTCTTTTATTACCAATCTATCACTTTCGAGTCCCGCATACATGTTTACTGGTTCTGGTAATGGAGCTTCGTCTTCTTTAATAAATACCGCGTTAAAGTAATCATTGAGTACGAACGCTATACTCTTATTATCATTTACCAAGATGTTATTCTTATCTTTCAGTGGCCCAATACTTGTTTTGACGTTTTTCTTACTTCGAACGTATTGAAAGAACCTTTTCGGGTTTCATTTGGATTCCTTTACATTTTTTTCTTCATACTCGCGCTTTTTAGACTTAATTAGTCCTTTGCAACGACGTTTTACGTCATTGTATTCTCTAGAATCGCAGTCCGCATTTGATAGCTTGTAAACTTTATACGCTCGGCGCTTACTGCCAATGATTTGTTGGATCTCATTAGTCATCCAACTGGGTCTGTTTATGTTTTTCAAACGTTTTCTTACCATGGGAACATGTTTTTCCACCACCGATTGGAGTTTATTTGTGAATACATTACACATGTTTTCGGCGTTATTACCATTTAGTAAGTCAATCCAATCAACTTCGCTTAGTACCCTGCTGATCTTCGTGAAATCTGCTTTATTATAATTTGGGACTAATAACCGATTTTCTGTGATGTCTACATTGCAATTTATGCCGCATCTGATTAACCTGTGATCACTGTTTGTCAAATGCTCACCTATATCGCAGTAATCAATCAGATCAATGTCAGTAGTGAAAATTAAATCTAAGATACTATTATCCCTTGTAGGCTCACGGACCACCTGATTTAAATATACTTCGTTTACCAGATCAAGCAATCGCATACCTTCTCTATCAGCAGAATTATTATTCCAGTTTATACGAGGTAGGTTAAAATCTCCACATATAATTGTATCGTTATTATTGTTGACAACTGACTTTATCTCGTCATACAGGAGGCAATCGACTTCCGCATTTGATTTGGGAGGACGATATATTGTCCCAATAGTTAGCAATTTACCGTTTAGCTTAATCTTTGCGTAGACTGAGTCATAATGATCTTTGTTTACTGAATTGATTTCGATTGCTTGCAAATTTTCTTTAATGTAAAGAATGACACCTCCACCTGCTTTATGCGTGCGACAATTTAGGAATGTCTTATAGCCTGGAATGGCTATTTCAGCTACTAAATGTTTATCTTTGGTGTTGAACCAACTCTCAGTGATACTAACGATATCTGGCGTTTCGGCAACGTTGTATGCTAATAATTCGTTACGCTTTAAATAATGCTTCTGGCATTTGTGTAGAGTAATTTAAGTTCCATAATATTTATGGTA
>JACEEZ010018460.1:57500-75000 GCA_016584305.1 Chionoecetes opilio | reverse complement strand
AGTATTAATGTGTTGATAGTATGTTGGAAGTTATTGAAATAAGGGAAAATATCACCTTGTGTTATTCCGTAATAATCTTCGCCGCGGTTAATCAAGTGTTATTTTTATATGATACTATAGCTACACACACAGACTAACTAATAACCTTTTTCCATGTAAACTCCTTCCTATGTACGTATCTCATCTGTATTTCTATGTATCTCTCGGTGTTCCTGATAAAGCTGGAAATATTTGAAATAAACTGAAATATGATAATTTCTATAAACTATTATAAAAACTTTTATAACAATTTTTAATAGCTTGAACAGGCCTAATAATAGTGATGGTACCGATATTGAGATACTATGTATATTACTGAGTTAATATATATAATATGAAATGAATATTTCCCACTTACAAATACGTACCAGCGCCCAGTGGGCCTCCGGAGGATTGACGTCAAGTTGCCACTGCTTGTCACTACTGATGTAATACTACATCAAGATAATCATATAACTGTTGTTTCAAAATGTTTACACATAGAAATATTCAATTCTTGAAATTCTGTACATTAATTTTCAACAAAGTAAATTATCCCGTCTGAAAATACACCAGCGGGCCTCCGGAGGGCTGACGGAGGTAAATTTGCCACCGGCGGCCGCCGTTCGCCGCTCTACGGCCTACGTCGGCCCGCCGGTGATGGTTAGCTGGGATGTGCATGACGTATTATCTCATGTACAACGCAAGTGACAGAGAGAGAGAGAGAGAGAGAGAGAGAGAGAGAGAGAGAGAGAGAGAGAGAGAGAGAGAGAGAGAGAGAGAGAGAGAGAGAGAGAGAGAGAGAGAGAGAGAGAGAGAGAGAGAGAGAGAGAGAGAGAGAGAGAGAGAGAGAAAAAAAAAAGGATAGGTAAATGGGAGAGTGACGGGGAAGGTGGGGTACCACCTTCCCCCTCAAAGGTGGTGAGGATGGGTATGTAGGTACGGGGGGGAGGAAGGCAAGGAGGGAGGGAGGGGAAGCCGGGAGGGGAGGATGAGGGCGTGGCTTGATACACGTCACAAGTACGTCACCTCTAACCTTCCACTGTCCGAATGTATACGCGGCTCTTACCAGCTTCGCCGTAAAAGCCAAGAGTAAACTCCTTCATTAAACACACTTGGCAATGCACTCTACTGCCATAAATTAGGGGACGGTGTCAGACAAGCTGTGCCAAACTGTCATTTTGATCCGACTGCTTGTTCAGAAGATATTTGCGAAAAACGATGCCTCATGGGGTCTGAAATGGATAGTAGTTCTGGTCGAGACTGTTGAATTACTAGGAAGCGAGCTAGTAACTGGCGATCTTCACGAAGCTTCACAACTTTGTTTCCAACTCCATAGCTTGTCTTCTTCACACAAGTGCTGTGTGTCTTCAGCTTCATCTTCTCAATTCTGTCCCATATTGAAACGGGAGAAGCATCTACAAGTCTGTCAGCCACAAACTGTTCACATCGATTCGTCCCTTTCAAGTCTCTGTCCAGGATATCGCTTTTCGCACTTTCGGGTACAGCCATCATCGACCCAATGTTCACCAACTGCATGTCAGAGATAAAAATAGTTATATCAATATTAGCGCTTTCATTTCGGGCGATAAACTGCGAAATGACGGTACCCCCCCTTTAAGCCCCCACAAAAACCCAAATTCCCAGAAGTAAAATTGCCACCCAAGTTCTTCTGTCTACTAAGACCCTATAGATGCCATTTAAACAATAAAATCGCTTTTGGCTCGCAATTCCCACGGGATCACATTTTAGGTACACGGCGAACCTGACTATCCCCGCACAACCCATTCCCTGCATTGTTTTAGCTACGTACTGTACCTACAACAACCTTGCAAAGCGACGCCACCTGCTCCTCAAATGGCTCCACAAGAAAATGTATACGAAGATTAGTAACAAAGAAAAGGAAGCTAATTAAGTAATGCAAATAAAAAAGTTGTTCAAAGGGCAACAACATGATTGACTTTTTGTAAACATTATCATATTTATATTTAGCTACGATGATTTACGTGACTTTTGACCTACGCTGCAGAGTCTGGCTCGGGTAACGCTGTGACTACTAGACTAGAATAATATAGAAAAGATATAGACTGGAAGATGGGATAGGGGGCAAGTAATAGGGGGGGGGAAGAGAAGATAATATTAGAATTAGAGAAAGACACAGAGGTTTAACTCTGTGTGCCGTGAGGGCGAGGACATGGGGCAAAAACATGACTTGGGCAGGTGAGACAAGTAGAAGGCTGCATCGTTATGTTGTGTTATGAGGGTGATCTTAGGAGGTGTGTTGGTAAAAGGAAGGAGGCATTTTGGTGTTTGTTTATGTGAAAGTGAGAAGATCTTTGTATTTAGGAAGAGAGTGTAATATGTTGTTGGCGGATCAAAGAAAATATGTGCCAGTTTTAGTGGGCTCTGATTGGCTGTTTGGGTTGAGAGAGTTTTGTGAGGCACGGGATGAAGGCAGAAGGACAAGGTTTGAGATGCTGCGCTCTGATTGGCTGTTTGGGTTGAGAGAGTTTTGTGAGGCACGGGATGAAGTCAGAAGGACAAGGTTTGAGATGCTGCTCTCTGATTGGCCGAATAGAGTTGTGTGGTGTTCCTCAGTAAAGGAGAGGAAATTAGACGTATGGAAGTTTTGCTTAGTGAGGGAATAAAGATTTAGTTAGCAAATGGAGTCGTGTAGGAAATTCAGTAAATAAAATGGCGAGGGAGAAGGATTTAATTTATGTAAGGATAGCTTCAGGAAGGATAATATGTATGTCTTGGTCAAGGAGAGATAGAGTAAAGCCCGGTTCCCACCTTCCCGCTTGTACGGCCGCCATACAACAACAAAGACGTCACAATGGCGTCACAACAAAGTCTACCGCACCGCCGTACCGCTGTACGGCCGCCGTACAAAGTTAAATTCAAGTCATCTCTCCCGCTCGGCGGTGTCCGCTCGAGCGGAGCTGCCAACTGTGCCCAGTTACCACAAATACCACTCAAGCGGTGATGATGGTGACGTCATTGTTGAGCGGTGTTGTTGTAAGACGGCCGTACAAGCGGGCTGATGGGAACCGGCCTTAAGGGGGTTGACACGATGGCGGCTGAGACGGGTAAGTTTATCCTTGAACTGGGGGCGAATAAGGGGATATTTTTCAATTTGTTTAATTGTTTTATTATGCCATACAATATTAAGGGGAGGGCGATTAGTTGGGACATGGAGGGATTCTGATGTAGTAAATTCATACCATTTAGTGTCGTGTATCCATCTTAAAGCGCTATTCTGTATTCTCTGAAGGAGCTTGGTGTTTGATAATGCAGAGAGTTTAAGAGCCATAGGGCAGTAAGTAAGGAGAGGAAGAATAAAGGCGTTGTAGAGGTGTTTTTTGGTTTTTAGGGAGGCTGAGCGGAAGCGGTATAGAGAGGAGAGAGCCTTTTTTGCTATTCCCTGTTTTTTTTTTTATGTTTTGGTTGATTCTAAGGTTTTTAAATCTATTGACCCCC
This sequence comes from Chionoecetes opilio, assembly GCA_016584305.1. Taxonomy (NCBI): domain Eukaryota; kingdom Metazoa; phylum Arthropoda; class Malacostraca; order Decapoda; family Majidae; genus Chionoecetes; species Chionoecetes opilio. The sequence goes on along the minus strand of JACEEZ010018460.1, from coordinate 71,502 downwards.
AAAGATTGTGGGGGTTTTTGGGTTATGAATAGGGGGACAGGATGGGGGGGGTTGGGGGTTTATGGTAGGGGGAGGGGGGGGTGTTAGAATTTTATTTAAAATAAGTGGCTTTAGTCTTGTCGGGAATGGGAGGGATTACCCCTTTTTCAGCTCCCCCCAAAAGAAAAATACTAAAAGACAAGCGGGCATCTGGCTTGACCAAAAAAATCGTTGTATCTTTTTTTTAAAGCGAAAAGGGAAAAGGGTTTGATAAATGATGTTTAAAGAATTTCGTCAGTCATTGCCCGCAGCTGAGATGGATCTCTTTTTTAAAACCCAACAGCTCTCTCGCAAACCCCCCCTTAAAAGGGGATGTCTGCTAGTGCTTATATGTTGGCCAAAACCCGGGCACCCCGGAGGGGGGTTAAAAACCCCCGGCTAACACCCGGATCCCTTTTCACGGGGGTGGTAGGGGCTGGGGTTTTTAAAGGGAAACACCCAACTTTTTCCCTTTCCATCCCGGGGGATCAAACCCCGGGACTTCCTTTTGTGAACCGAGGTGCTTCCCCTAAAACTAAGGGGATACGGGTTAAAATTCGGGTCCCCAAGTTAAACCCGGGCCCCGCCTATATTAAAGGGCATACGGGACGAGATTTTTCACGGTCGTTTTCAGAGACACCAAATTTTTTTTTTCTTGGCCTACAATGGGTTTGTTTTTCCCACGGAGATATTTTTTTATTTGGCCCCAAAAAATGAAAAAAAGGGAAATTTAAACCAAAACCTATGGGTTTTTAATTGAAACCAAACCCAAACCTTATGGTTTTTAAATGAAACCTAACCAAACCCTTTAAAGGGTTTTTTAATAAAAAACCTTTAACCTAACCTTATTTTTTTAAATTTGAAAATTTAACCCAAAACCTTATGGGTTTTAATAAAATTTTTAACCAAACCTTTATAGGTTTTTAATAAAACCCAAAACCAAAACCTTTAAACCCAAAAAGTTCCCTTTTTTTTTTTTTTATGGGTTTGCGCAAAAATAAACTATTCCTTTTAGAACAACCCCCTATTGTGGGCCAAAGAAAAAATAGCCCCGGTGTCTCTGAAAACCCGCCAAAATTGCCCTTCGGGGGGGAAATGCATGCTACTTAAGGGGGGCCTGTTTCAACTCCCCGGGCCCCAAAATAAAGGGTACCCCCCCCAAGGACTCCCTTTGACAGTCCCAGATTGCCCCAAAAAATTAAAAAATTTGGGGGCCAAAAATTTAAAAAGGCGCAGACATCCTGTTTTGACTTTTAATAAATATTTCTAGGGCAATAATGGCCAGCCACCCCTGTTAACCTAATAATTCAGGGACAAAAAGGGGGCAAAAACTTTCAGGGTTTGCCATATAACATATAACTTTCGGGGGCGTTAAGAGGCAGCCCCTTCTGAGTGACCAAATGTACATTCGGGGATAAAGAGAACGGTACCGGTACTTTTCCGTCTATCGAAATTCTCGTCCTAAACATAACCCCGGGAACTCTCGCCGAAGGTAATGGTTGGGGTTTTATTTGGGATTTTAAAGGGGAAAAGGGTCCCGGAAAAAATTTAAACGGGGGACGGGCCCGGCCCCATTTTCTAAAAAACAATTTGACTAGATTTTCCTTCCCCAAAAAATTAGTGCTTTTGGTAAAAAATGGACGAGGACTGCCCCAGTCCTTTTCTGAAAAAATTGTAGTTTTTTCCTTTTGCCAAAAATTAAAGTGTTTTTGGGGTAAAATGGACGGGGGACTGCGGGGTCTTTTTTCTAAACCCTGACAGTTTTTTCCGGAAAATTTTTCTAGTGTTTCCCCATACTCCTCCCATTTAACCCCCCCAAGAAAGGGTTTGGGGCACCTGGGGGGAAATGGGGGGTTTTGGGTGGGGGGGGAAAATAATGCGTGGGAGCACAAAATTTAAAAATTTTTATAGAGGAGAAAAAACTCCCAGATCTAAAGAAATTTTCCTTATATCTAGAGAAATTTCCCTTTAAACCAAATTAACCAAAACCTAGGGGGGGGCCTGACCCACCGATAAACTAACCCAACCCAAACCCCTAAATCTAACCAAATCTAACCAAAACCTAACCCAGTTTCTAACCAAACCCAACCAAATATAACCTACCCTAAAAAAATTTTAACCCTATCCAAACCCCCTTAAAAGGTTTGGGGGGGCCCCGGGGGAAAGGGGAGGTTTTGTGTCTGATGAGTTTTAGTCTAAGAAAAACTATGTATTTTCTTTTTACATTATGTATATTTTTTGGGTAAAATTCTAGTGGTTGCTCCCCCTTTTCCCCCCAAACAATTTTGGGCCCCTGGGGGAATGGGGGGTTTTTCGGGTGGAGAACAAATTATGCGCGGAAAAAACGTAAATTTTGAGTTGTTTAGGGGGTTTAAAATTCCCATAGAAACTAGGGTAATTTCCTTTTTATCTAGAGAAATTTTCCAACCAAAATTTAAAATTTAAACCCAGCCCGGGGGGTTGACCCACCGATTTAAACCCAACCTAACCCCCCAAAACCCAACCAAACCAAACCAACCCCCAAACCCAACCTAACCAAATCTAACCTAACCTAACCTCCTAGCGGGGGATTGGGGGGGTTTTCAAAAACTTCAGTCATCATTTGTGAGGGTTTTTCAGGTTCACAAGTCTCTGGGCTCAAAAAGAAAACCAATAAATTTTTTTTTTAAAATTTGAGAATTTTTTTAATTTCCCCTAACCCCAAAAAAGTAGTGGTTGCGACGCATATTTTTTACCCCAGGGCCCTAAAATCTGCATTCCCCCCCGGTCCCCAAGCTTGTTTTTGGGGGGAGGGGGGATTTTTGGGGGAAACACTAGAAAATACCATAAGTTTTAAAAGTTTCGCGGGAATGCATTAATTGTAAGTATACTGAACAAAAAATAATATAGAAAACGCATGTGGTAATGGCGGGGAGTGACCGCGCAGTTATTTGTTTCCTTATAAAATGAAACACCCAAACCGAAAGTCTTGCCCCATAAAAGTTTTCGGCGAGGGCCATTGTAATAGGTGGGAAAGAAAGAAAAAAAAAGGGATTTCGGTTTTGGCAAGGGTTTTTGCTTTTCCCCAAAAAAATTTAAAATACACATCAATACAATCCCTGGACATTTTGGTTTTCGTAAATTTTTCAAAAAAACCAAAACTCCCCTATCACTAAATAACCCCCCAATTCGGGGCCCTTTAAACCCCCAAAAAACGGGGAAAAGCTGTTTTAAATATATAGATTGGGGACTGTTATGTTAAAAATAAAATTGTAAAATGTCGCTTAATAGGAACTCTCACCGACGTAAAAAAAATTTGGGAAAATTCTCCCACGGTTTGGGGAGCATTTTCCCTTTCCTTTGGGGGGCTGTACCATTAAAGGTTGCAAACGTGACCCCAAAACCATTTAGGGGCAATGAGGGTCAAGCGTCCTGAGTGACCTAAACCCTAGTGGGAAGGCCTAGGGGCAGGCACAAAACAAAATTTCTTTAAAAAAACGCCCAAATTACGTTAGTAAAAAAACTTTATCTAGCGGGGATGCCGGGGCAGGGATTCAAAATCCCTCTTAAGGGAAAAACTACGAGTGTATGGCTACAAAACCTTACAGGAGGGGTGAGGAGAGTCGTCCCGAGCCCCTCCCTACGGTTATCGGGGGCCTCTGGGTGGGGAAATAGGGTATTTTGGGATAACATAAGAAATAAGAAATAAGAAAAAAAGGGGAAGCTACAAGAGGCCGCGAGGCCTACACGTGGTTTTTCCGCACCTAACCTACCTACATCCACCTTTCACCCCATCCATGAATTATCCAGCTCCAATTTAAAAAGCCCCCTAATGACTCCGCACTAACTCCCGTTACTGAGACATTCCACCCCATTCACCACCTTTTTGTGAACCATTTTTTTCCCTTTTTCCTTTTCTAAATCACGCTTTTCCAGTTTGACCCGTTACTTTTGTTCTACCCGGGTTAAAAGCCGTAAAAAATTTTTTCCCTACCTCTCCTTATTAAACCCTTTATCCCATTTAAAAAATTTTCTATAATCGCCCTTACTCTGCGTCTCTCGAGTGAGTGTAATTTTAATAACTTCAATCCCCCTTCAAAAACTAAAGTTACGCACCCCCTTTTACATTTTGGTCATCCTTCTCTCATTTTTTTCTAAAAAACTATATCCATCCGTAATAGGGAGCCCAAAAACTAAAACGGAATAGTCAGGTGAGGCCTGACTAAAAGCCAGATAAAAGCTTTAGAAAAATTTCCCCGCACTTCTATTTAAAAAACATTTCTGGTAAAAATCCAAAATCCTCTTTTAGCTCTATTTCTGGCCTAAAATAAAAGGGTTCCCTAGGGGGGAAAGGTCGGGCTCACCCCATTTCCAAGATTTTTTAACCTTCGATTTTTTTTCAGCGATACTTTGCTAGGGTTGATTTTTTTCCCCGGGGGTTTTTCCCCCCCCCAAATTTTAACGCAAAATTATTCAATTTTTAAAAAATTCCATCGCCATCTGACTCCCCACTCGTTAAGTTTTTTAAAGGGGTCCCCCTGCAATGGGTTTTACGTCAAAATGTGTTTCCAATAACCCTCCCAAACTTAGTATCATAGCAAACTTGCGATATCACTGTTTAACCCCACACAACCAAGCGTTTTGATGTAAACAAAAATAGAAAGGGGCCCCCCAAAAACAGCCCCTGTGGAACTCCACTTGTCACCAGTCCCCATTCAGATTTGGAACCATTAATTGTAACCCTTTGTTGCCTATTACTTAGCCAAGCTCTGATCCAATGAAGAACCTTCCCATCTATACCATGAGCCCTAACCTATTTAAGAGTCGCTCGTGTGGTACTTTGTCAAATGCCTTACTAAAGTCCAGATAATATTATATCATAATCCTTATCATTATCTGCCGTCTCATAAACTTTCCTATAAAAACTCAATAAATTGGTGAGACATGACCTACCCTTGGTGAATCCATGTTGTGAATCATAGATCAAACTATGTTTATCTAAGTGCTCTCTAATGTTTTTTGCAATAATAGATTCCAATAATTTACCCACCAATGATGTTAGACTGGTAACAGGGATATGTGTGGGAAAATTCTGCTGACCAATCACAGAGCAGCGCCTCGCATGACGCGGCTTTATCTAGCCAATCATCATGCTCTCAGCTGTCAGGGAGCCCGAATAAATAAATTTAAAGAGACTTCAAATGCCGCTGTTGTGCTAAAAATCGGCCTCTTTCGGAAATCGTCCCGCGGACGCTTATTTAACCTAAATAACTCTACAAAACTTAACACAAACCTATCATAAACCTTACCTAACCTAAACCAGACCTAAACATAACTTAACCTAAACCTAAAAACTATGTTTGCCGGTGTTGAGCTAAGATCGGCTGATTTCCGAAATAGGGTCGATTTTAGCTCTATCGCCAGAATGTTACGATAATACATAGCTGCCACATTAGCCTTTCAGCGTAATATTCTCCCACTGATTACTACAGAGACGTACCCAGGGTATACCTTGATGCGCTGATCATAGGTTCGAGTCACGCGTGCCCGAAATTAGTATCTATAGACCACTGCTGGCCCGCGCCGTATGTATGCCGTATCCGTGGCCCTGGCGGTTACTCTGTTATAGTGGACGAGAACTCGCGCGTTCGCTCTTTAGGTCAGACAAGACACACGGGGGGGCTAACACCTCACTGTGAACACACGTGACACTTGTGTGCAAGGATAGTATAACTTTATAATATCCCTGCTTGTGTGTATACGTGCGTGTGTACTAGTACGTCAGACATTTGATACCACCACCACCACCGGATCATTATAGCGGCCAAACTTGTATGATGAACTATACGTTTTGATTCAAGAAGTCGACCGATATATATATTTAATATATAGGTTTGCCCTGATATGAATTTATTACAAGTACTATAGGTATTGTATGTTAAATATGATTATATGGAGTCATTGAAGCAATAAACACATCACATTTCAAACAGGCAAGCATGAAATGGCTCTATAATACACAATAAACATAAAGTATAGTGATACAACTTGTAATTTATCGTTTGTTGATCTCTAGCCGCTTCAAATTTCACTCCCTTAGGGAGTTAAGGGTGCTCCCGACCACCCTTAGCCTCGCGGTCCCGTAGCAAGTGAGAAAACGGTTTGAGCATCTCCCTTAGAGGCGCTACGAGGTAAAAGTCCCTTAGGGTAATACTTACGGGCCCGTAACTCTTTCGAGCATCTCTGCCCAGGCTCGCCTCGTCCCACAACAATTCTGCTCCCAGGACTCCGCTAGTGGTCTAAAAAACTGGTGCTGCCCAATAACGAACTAATACAATAAAAACACCGAAGGCATGGTTAGACGGTTAATGGTATCGTAAGGCGATAGGTTATAACCTAACCCTACATTTTAACCTATCAACTAAGGCCAAATCCCCATTAAAAAGTGATGATCTTTAATATCGATACTGGAAGTATGATCGATTGCTGCATGTGATAAATGCACATGAATCACCTGCATTAAGCGGTGATAAATTATATTCAATAATACAACTACTGGAAGTATATGGTCGATTGCTGCATTTTAGGTTAAGTGGTGATTGATCTTTAATAATATCCCTACTGGAAGTATATGATATATTGCTGCACGTTAGATAAGTAGTGAGCGAGTTTAAATTATAAATATCAGAACTATCTTTGTTAAAATTTCGGAAGTGGTCATTCACTGATTTCGAGGTCGAAACTTAGTTTTCCTGAATAGTTTTGATGTGTTTTGAATGAATCTGGCACTCTTTTTTGTCGGAAATAAATGTTTGTTTACAGGTGTGGGGGTTGCTCGCCCCGCCCCGCAAACCTTAATTGCTCCGCTTCGCACTGCCATAGTATTGAAAATGTCTTTTTTTCTTGATATCTGTTACTAAACCAAACCCCACCTCTAACCTAATCTAATTTAACCTAACTTAACAGTTTATGGCTGAAATAATGGTAGATTTTCGGTAGTACATGTAACACCATTATTATTCAATTGCGCCATGGGAAATGGGGTTCAAAATATTCATAATGAATAATTCTACACGATGATGTTTGCTTGTTTGTTTGTTTGTTTAGAGGATAATTCCTCAGGGGCTACATTCAGAGAGGCTAACTTCCGGTCTTCACGACCTAGCGACTTCCAACAGCTGTTTTGGGCAACTTTTGGCATTCTGCGGGCAGATTGATGACGTAAACGAAGCTGTCAAAACATAGCGACCACGGTAGGGGTGGCGTAGAGCACGCAATATACATAAAAATACTCATAAATTGAGTATATATGATGTTTTCTGATTCAAGAACTGAACAGGGCAAGTATACAAATGAAAGTAGGCCATAAAACAATCTCCTATATACTCGTGGTGAGTTTATTATGAGTTTGTTATGGGGTGATGGGCCGAGTGGTGAACGGCGGCACCTCACACGCAGACCACCTCGTTTGAGTCGCTTCACCACCCCGGCGGGTAGCTGCCACTAACCGCCACGCATCAGACTGAAGGTATAATGGCTCCCTTTTCCTTAATAAAACCCCAAGCCCTTGTCCATCCAGCCGTGATGGGTATCGGGTGTTAGCCGGGGTTTGTGACCCGCCTCCCGGGGTGGTTGCTTCCCCCAAATGGCAGGATGACCAGTTACGAATAGAGAGATTATCAAGCGGAAAAGATCACCCATAGTGACACCGTAGCGCCAATGCCATATCTCGTACCAGAATCCCCGCGACTTCCGGTTTGTAGAAATCGAGGAAGTTAGTTAAGCTAAACACCGTGCCCTTTAACTCTTTCTGAATGTCTGCCCAGAATCCCCGCGACTTCCGGATTGTACAAATAGAGGAAGTTAGTTAAGCTGAACACCGTGCCCTTTAACTCTCTCTGAATGTCTGCCCAGGCACATTCGCACGTAGAACATTTCACGCGGATGTGCCTTTGCCTAGAATCTCACCCCGTTTGCAATAGATACGTTTTACCCAAAGGGAAATGTTCCAGGAACATTCGCTTAAAATTTATCTATGTTCTATTTTAAATTAATACTCTATACATTCGATACTTCCACCACGTTTTACCCAGGATCAAAAATTGGAAATACATTGTCATACAAAATTCACCTAGGGAACATGTTTCAGTGTGTATTTGTGGCAGTGTAGCTACTCGGGCCAAGGGTAGCTGGTGAGATCGCTAGAGGCGATCTCATCGAATGTAGAGTAGTAATTAAAGTAGAAAAGATCATTTCAAGCGAAGGTGCCTGGAACATTACCCAAACCTTATACTGAAACATGCTCCCTGGGTGAATTTTTTGATAATAAGTAGCCTACACGTATACCAATTCTTATTTTGGGTTTTAAAAACGTATATATTGTTCAAACAAGGTACGTAGTGTTAATGTGAAAGCGTGAAATGCGTGGTGTTCTATGTTCTACTTTAATTACTATTCTACATTCCATGTTTCCCAATATTTTAGCAATTGGGAACCCTGGTGGCCAATGCTTACCTTGTGACGTGCCGGCGCTGAGTGGCGGCATGGCAAAGTGGCGGGTGAGTCCTAAAAAGGGCGAAAGGGTCCCGGGCAGCAGCATGAGTGGCCAGGGGGGGAGGCCCAGGGGTGGGGGAGGAACAGGGGGGCCAAACCCCGGACCAGGAGCTAAGGCCAAAAGGGACAAACTAAGAAGTCTCCTTGAAACATTCAGCAAGTTGTTAAGAATTAATTTTTTAAAAGTGGGAAGAATTATGAAGGGTTAATTGTGGGAAAAAATGAAACAGGGTTTAAAAATTTGAAAATTTGGAAAAGGTTTATATAGAGTTTTGGGAAAATACTCAAAAGTTACGAACAAACCTTTGGAAAATTTTGTTTGGAATCAAACCATGCCACAGTTTTAATTTTTAATCCAAGGGAAACCAAATTTTAAAAATTCTGAATCCCCAAAAAGAAAAGTTTTTAATTTAAATTTTAAAAATTGAAAAGTTTGTTAAAAATTGATAAGGGGAACATTGAAAGAAAAGATGCCTAAAAAATTTAACCCGTTTGAAAAAAACAATGGAAAAGTTTAATTTGAATTTGAAAAAAATTTACACAAGTTAAATTTAAATTAAGGTGGGAAAATTTAAATTTAAGGGGAAATTCCCCTAAATCACCCCAAACACATTGAAAAATTGTGTTAATTGGGAAGGTTTAAAAGGGTTTGGGAAAAACTACAAATTGGCTAAAAAAACCAATGAAACTTGGGGAAGAATTTTAAGTTGAGTTAAAAAAACCCGCCAAACTCCGAAAAATTTGAATGGTTGGGGAAAAGGTTTTATACCCGTTCTGAACTCAACCGACACACCTTTAGACACACTGGCTTGCGGGAGTTCAAGTGTGATATTTGTAGCAAGTGTTTCAAGACAAAGGGTGAGATTGCCAAGCACGTGATGATCCACTTTTGAGGTGGTGTGTTGTGTGGACAAGTGTGGTTGTACCCGTGCCTGTAGGAGTGTGTCCTGTGTGACAATGGGTGGTGGTGGGCAGGTGTTACATGTGTGGTGGCAGCCGTGCCCTTGTCCACACAGGTCCACACAGAAGACAGACGTTGCCATGGAAAAGGCAGCCAATACATGCCTTGAAACCCATGACTCCATCCAGCCTCCTTTTAAAGCTCCCTAATGACTCACCACTAACTACCTGTCTACTGAGTCCATGCCAATCATTCACCACCCGATTTATGAACCACTTTTTCCCTATTTCTTTTTTACATCTACGCTTTTCCAGCTTGAATCCGTGACTTCTTGTTCTACCCCGGTTAAATACGTGAAATAAAATATAGTATATAGGAAAAACAAATAGAATAAGTAAGAAAAAAACCGTACATTGTATACAAACTTTATACAAAAAACCTTTTCAGCAATATTTACAGTAAGGATCAAATTAGTTTGTATGTTGAGATTGTAAACTTTGGAGTTATGTGAGGGTGTGTTACATTGACTCCTGGGTTAGGGCTGAGGAGGAATCTCTCTCTCCTTATAATTTCAGTACAATGTTGTATGTATGTATGTAACATCTGAAAATGTAGTTATAGTTGTGACTATAAATTGCCCCCAAAACAAAACAAGAGTATTTCTCAAGGCCCGTCCACCCCAGGAAACTGTTTGTAAACAATAGCAAGGTTTATTTGTTTCTCATCCAGAATGGGAAACATCAAGAAATATTTGTGTGTGTGTGTGTGTGTGTGCGCAGAGGAAGCTACAAGAGGCCGTGAGACCTACACGTGGTAGTTCCTGTAATAATACTGGTTATATGATTATAGATACTGGCGATGAAATGATAGCAATGACAGTAAGAGACAGTAATGACATCAATAATGATGAAAACAATAAAAGTAATATTGACGTGGGTGGGCAGGTTAAAGCTTGCTCACCCATACACGTCTCTCTGCCTTGTAACAGTTCAGTGAGTGCCTTGTCACGTAAACACTGAGCCTGCAGCAGCATCCCTTTAAATAAGCAGTCTATTAGTTAAATAAGGTTCTAATTTCCCCTAGTCCCGAACAGCAACAGAGTTCGGCAATGTTACCGGGACATCCAAAACATTGCTTTTGTAAACAGGAATTCCCTACTGCTGTGTATCCCTGAATATCTGCTTTATCCTGATGGCGTGAGTATAATGCATGGTTCACCAATACTACTGCTGCCTCGGGGAATCCATTGATGGCGTTGATAACGGCGGCAAGAGGGAAATAAGGGAGATAATGGCGGAAGAAATGGAGTCAACTGAAGTTAAAATTAAAACAACTGGTTAAAATTTAAACTGAAGTTAAAATTAAAACAACTGAAGTTTATATTAAACAACTAATGTTCAAATTAAAATAACTGGACATCAAATTAAAATTAATTTCATATAAAAAAAATTCATCTATTATATTTAGAAACTCATTTGTTTTATTTGTAAGTTCTGTTGTTGTAATTTGGTAGTGAAAAGGTGTATTATGAAAACCCCCAGAAAAGTAACATATTTATTCCTGCAACCTTTTTCTGATCTTTACCATAGTGCTGCCAGCAAAGGGAAGAGAGGGAAAACATTATTGATCAAAAGATAGACCATTCTTTTAAATATTTGTACTCGGCATACTACATAGATAAAGCAACACAGGATGAAGTAACGTATAGCTATTCCGTGTAGGTTACTACACATACTCTACTTATACTAAAGAAAACTAAAGTTACATTTTTGTTACATATATGTGACCTGCAGAAAATAGGAGTGTAATTTATGCGTGGAAACTGTTTTTTAAGGCAATCAGCAGAGAAACCTTTAAAACCCTGGATACATTTATTGAAAGTCACACCTGCACTGCCAACCCAACAACTGCTGGGGCTATTACTCCCTCACAGAACACAAGGGCACGGCTGCCACCACACATGTAACACACTGCCCACCACCACCACCCATTGCCACACAGGACACACTCCCACAGGCACGGGTACAACCACACTTGTCCACACAACACACCACCTCAAAAGTGGCTCTTCATGTGCTTGGCAATATCACCCTTTGTCTTGAAACACTTGCTACAAATATCACACTTGAACTCCCGCAAGCCAGTGTGTCTAAAGGTGTGTTGGTTGAGTTGTGAACGGGTATAAAACCTTTTCCCACACTCTAGGCATTTATGATTCTTAACACCACTGTGTGTCAGGGTGTGTTTGGTGAGTTCACTCTTTCTAGCAAATCTTTTCCCACACTCTAAACATTCATAATTCTTAACACCACTGTGTGTCAGAGTGTGTTTGGTGAGGTCACTCTTTTCAGTAAATCTTTTCCCACACTCTAAACATTCATGATTCTTAACACCACTGTGTGTCAGGGTGTGTCTGGTGAGGTGACTCTTTGTAGTAAATCTTTTCCCACACTCTAAACATTCATAATTCTTAACACCACTGTGTGTCAAGGAATGGGGCTCAAGCTCACTCTTGTATTTGAATGTTTTGTCACACTGCTGACACTTCAGCTCACTGTGTGCCTTGTGGCCTGAGCTGCCTGCCTCCAGGTGATTCTTGCCATCACACCTGTGCCTCCCCACCCCTGAGGCAGACTGATCCTGCTGCTCCCGGCCACTCATGCTGCTGCCCGGCCCCACAGCCTCCACCGCAGCAAGACTCCCTTCAGTACACGCGACGGCCGGTCCTGCGGGAACCCTCGGGGATGCCGGAGCGAGCCGAGTCAGTACCGGGCGGAGCAGCCGGCTTGGACTGTGACCTCAGCGCCTGCAACAGTGGTGACAGTCAGCACACAGAGAACCAGGCGCTGCCCTGACACTCTGCATGGGACGGTGAACCCTTCCCTCAGTATTGTGGCGCCGCAAACTGGTGTCCACACTCAGGCCAGGGAATCATACTGGAACAAGCATAAATCATACATCAAGGTGATGCCTGGCTACTACGCACTACCCCCAGGCTGTCACTCCTCCCTCAATCGCTATCTTTAAAATGACAAAAAAATTGAGTGCCAAACATTTTTGAGTGCCAAAAAAAATTTCAATGCCAAAAATGTTTAGTGCCCCCAAAAAATTGCCACTCAAATGTTTTTGGTACTCGAAATATTTTTGGCACTCAAAAAGTTTTGCACAATTTTTTTTGAAGACCTGGGGGTTTACGTCTGCAAATCGAAAAAAACGTTGTCCTGGCGACTTGAATGTTATCAACGGTAGAATTTTACCGTTTACGTAACCTAACCTCTCTGGGGAGTTTCGCCCCCACCCCCCCAGCCCCCCTTGTGTTATTTACCATGTGGTGTGGCTGTTGTGGGGGTTAGAAATACTGCTTATGATGAGAAGGCAACGTTCAGGTGACTCACAACCACCCAGGGGTACGTCGTTAAGGTAAAACCGAGTGTACTCTGGTGAAACCAAGCCCAACCGACCACTTATAATGCACTCACGACATCCCTGTATGGCTAGAAATGACCGGGGTGGTTTTTAAGTAGCCTAACCTAACCTATTCCTAACCTAACCTAACCTAACCTACCATTCCTAACCTAACCTACATGAGGAGTTTTTCTCTCATTGTTGCCTTCATATTGCTGTTATATTGGATGTTTTGATGTCTAGTTGTTTGTTAGATGCAAATACACCCTCCTAGGTGCACACTGATACCGAAATGTAATTATAAGTGGTCGGTTGGGGTCGGTTTCACCAGAGTACACTCGGTTTCACCTTAACGACGATGTGCCACCCAGCGTGTTGTGGTCACTGCACTTGTACTCGCAGAGCCACTGGCTACCCTGCGATTGGCCGCTAAAGATACGGCACCACAAGTCATCACTGGCCCAGCCCTCCAGTACATGTCCACCCGCCTCACCACCACTCCAGCAACACCTCAACACCACCTCACCACCACTCCAGCAACACCTCACCACCACTCCAGCAACACCTCACCACCACTCCAGCAACACCCACCTCACCACCACTCCAGCAACACCCACCTCACCACCACTCCAGCAGCAACACCTCACCACCACTCCAGCAACACCTCACCACCACTCCAGCAACACTTCACCACCACTCCAGCAGCAACACCTCACCACCACTCCAGCAGCAACACCTCACCACCACTCCAGCATCACCTCACCACCACTCCAGCAACACCTCACCACCACTCCAGCAACACCTCACCACCACTCCAGCACCACCACTCCAGCAACACCACCTCACCACCACTCCAGCAACACCTCACCACCACTCCAGCAACACCACCTCACCACCACTACAGCAACACCACCTCACCACCACTCCAGCAACACCTCACCACCACTCCAGCAACACCTCACCACCACTCCAGCAACACCACCTCACCACCACTCCAGCAACACCACCTCACCACCACTCCAGCAACACCACCTCACCACCACTCCAGCACACCTCACCACCACTCCAGCAACACCACCTCACCACCACTCCAGCAACACCTCACCACCACTCCAGCAACACCACCTCACCACCACTCCAGCAACA